>CM056596.1:51411421-51632938 GCA_029721355.1 Tegillarca granosa
ACCATGTTATCTAACCTACAGCTAAGAGGAAATGCCTCTTCTCTTGATCCTGACAGTTTTTTTAGCTCACCTGAGCTGGGTTTTTTTTATTTTTTATTTTTTTTTTTAAACTCCTGTCAATTATTTTTCACTTCTTAATATTACAATTCAAATAAAAAAAGTCACTGAAATGATCTGAAAGTTTAAATGGAAAGGTTTTAAAAATAATATGAATAAGATATTTCAAGTCAAAAACTTCTGTTAAAAATGTGTTCTCTGAAGATTGCTGGTCCATGTAGTTAATAATCTGTAATTTCATTAAACTGTCAGTCTCTGTAAAAACTGTTGACAATTGTGTGATTGGCTGCCAATTCTATGTTATTTAATTAACTGTACCAATTACAGCCATTAAATGTAGCTCTATTCAAGGAATTTTAACATGGTAAAGCTTGGGTTTTGTTTAACTAGTTGTGTGATGTGATTTATGGTCTTTCAGAGTTGTTATCATTAATTATTTGAATTACCCTATGATTGGTCAACTGGCTACTGTTTGTGGTTATTTTTTATATGAACTGTCTTATGATTGGTTAACTGCTTACTGTTTGTGGTATATTTATTATGGGAACTATCTTATGATTGGCCAACTGGTTACTGAGTGTGGTGATTTAATATGTGAACAATCTTATGATTGGTCAACTTGCTACTGTTTGTGGTTATATTATGTGAACCATATTGAGATTGGTCAGCTGGCTACTGTCTATGATCATTCATTACATGAAAGTTCTATCTTAAGATTTTATTGACTAGTTGTGGTTTTTTATTTATGTAAATTTTGTGGGTCATTTTAGTTTGTGGTCAACTGGTAAACTAAGGTTATGGTTGTCTTTTGTGTGAACTTTGTATGTGGTCAACTTTTATCACTTTGAGGTACATTGTAATTTGTTTATTACAATTATTATATAACACTTAATTTGGTTGTTTGATGCACCTGAACACAAGGGGAAATAAAACATTGTATTTTGCTTTAAAATTGATTTTCTTTCATTCAATTTTTCTATTCTTTTGGATTACCAGTACTGATTTGGAATATTATTAGCAGCAGGTCATGTCTTATCAATTTTGAAGCTTCTTAAATAATCGTCTATGAGATTTATGAATAATTTTACTAACAAACTGAAAATCATTGAAATGTGACATGCATGTGTTGTGGTATGAAAAAATCCCAGAAACTGAATGAGTGACACATCTTGGAATGCTTCTATATTTAAAAAATAGGGGGTGTGGATGTGTGGTGACTGTTGGTGAATGTGGCTATGTCATCTATGAAGACTGTGCTTTGTTTTAACACTTTTGGTCATCGCTTGCTGCTGCACAACTGTGATATTTTAAAACTTATCTAACAATACTAACAAATTCACCTGACTGAAACATATCACAGAAAACTGATTGAAACACCTGTTGTATTGCTAACTTATATTATTGTCACAGGTGCATGCATGACTGTAATACACCTGTATATATTAATAATTATATTAAGATTACAGGTATCATATCAAACGTTACATGTGTAACATATATGTTTTTATTTGTAGTGTGTAACAGTGCATAGTTACAATGGTGTGTCAGTATCATACTTGTTTACTTGGGTTAAGGGGGGGGGGCATTTAGAGGGTTGTAATAATAGGAAATGGTTTAGTTTAATAGAGTTTATTAGAGTTGGGATCTCATAAGATGCAGAGCATTATGGTGTATATGGGGGGAGGGAGGGGATGTAAGCATAACAGGGTATAAGAGTGGAACAATCAGATGTACAAGAAGTGTATTGACAGTGTATAATTGGGAAAGGGGAGAGATAGTTGTGTTCTAGGAATGGAATATTAAATGTAAGACAGAAATTAAAAAAAGATGAAGAAAGTAGATAAGTAATGGGGAATGGTGCACAAAGTGGAATTCAAATGCATGCATATAATTGCTGGATTGTACGCTTTGTATGAGGGTATAGATGATGAATATGATGTTAGAATAAAGAAGTGAAGGCAGTATGTGTGCTAATGTTACAGTATTAAGGAAGTTAGACATTGAATAAGTGGTGGAATAAGCTGTAGGTATGAGTAAAGACATAATTAGGTTGCTGATAAAGAAGAGAAAACAATTAGGAACAGACACAAGCATGAGGGATAGGGACAAGTTTATATCTGATTCATATACATTGTAATATTGTTTTGTTTTATTGTGTTGCAAACCATGGAGCAGGGTCAGTGTCTAAATCTACCAGTTGGTGTCCTGTCACTTCCTGTTTGTCAGGTATATAGTTCTATTGAAAGAGGTTTTTGGTATGATCACAACTGCACTTTCATATTGGCATGGTTTTTATGTACTCAGTGAGTTGGATTTTATAATTGGAAGCATGAAGTTTGGCAGCTTAGTTGATGGCTGAAGGAAGTAATTTTGTAGGGTTTTCTGATGCTGGTTCTGGCTGTTGTCAATTACTTCCTATTTACCTGTCAGTTTTTATATTTTCTCTAACATATCCCCTAATCATACCTTGCTTAGGGAGCAGTAAAATAAGCCATAATGAATAATGCTTATATAACTTCTCAAGCCTATATAGCCTGCTTCAACATACTTATATATCAGGAGACAAAAAATCATTAAAATTTATTGAAATATACTCAACATTTCAATAATCAAGACATTGTATCTATTAGTTTGGAGCTTACTTACCACTAACTTCTACTTACATTTCATATTTATGTTTTTTCTAGCCCCCCTTAACCCCACTTCCAATCTGTTTCTGGTATTTCAGGCTTTTAAGGAAATAAAGTCATTTTGCCATATTGAAGCTGAAAATCTACAGTAAAAATGATAAACTTGTACCTGGGCAATACAACTTTTTTTTCAAAATTGTTCTATGTTTAATTAAAAAGTCTTTTCAGTTTGAATCAATTTTTTTACATGTTGGTGTGTCTATGATACTGTTACGTTAATTTGTCTTTTGTTGTATCCCTATTTAATCTTTTGATTTGTGAAACTTTTAATATCTAAATAAGTGATTATCTTTTATTAAGGGGATTTATTGTTTTCAGTATAAGCACATGTTTTTTAGAATGACTTTATAAATAGGGAAATTATTAAATTGTGAAAATTGCTCTCTCTCTCTCTCTCTCTCTCTCTCTCTCTCTCTCTCTCTCTCTCTCTCTCTCTCTCTCTCTCTCAGGGTATCAACTAATCATGTAAAATGTCCCAAAATAATTCTAAATTTTAAAAATTTCCTTTCTTAGTTATCTTTTTATTTAAAATGTTAATGTTTCCTCCTCCTCTCTCTCTCTCTCTCTCTCTCTCTCTCTCTCTCTCTCTCTCTCTCTCTCTCTCTCTCTCTCTCTCTCTCTCTCTTGGGGTTGGGGGTTAATTTTTTTTAGACTGGCTGCATTTAAATAGATTTGTCTGTTAATCAGGAAAAGAGACAGAAAATTATACATGTATTTAGAAACTTTGAAATCATAATTCATTTTGTTTTCTGGTATAGATTTCAGTATCAGTAATTATTCTGTATTGAAACATATTTTTTTTTTTTTTTTTTTTTTTTTTTTTTTTTTTTTTTTTTTTTTTTTTTGAATATAGAGGTTAAAGTCTAATTATTATTTTTTTTTTTAAATACCAAAAAAGCTCAATCTTGTCTGCAAAATAATACTAAATAAAAGGATTTTCAAAAAAAAATAATAATAATAAAAAACAACAACATTTTGCAATACATGTAGTTTCAATGGAAATACATTTTTTTTTATGAATTTCCATCATACTTGGCATATTTATCTATATATGCATCTCTTTTTGTTCAGTATTTAATTTTTGATAGATTTATTTTTATATGTTAATTTTTTGTGTATGTTTGTGACCCATAATAAGTTAAATGAGAGAATTTGAGTTAATTTGGAAATTCATTTTTCCGTTAGTTTACCTCAAACCTGAGTCTGCTGCAACCAGTGGTAAGTGGAATTTTACACTCTTTTCCTTACAGATTTTCATATTCAAAACATTTTTTCCAACTTTCATCTTTTTTTTTTTTTTTTTTTTTTTTTTTTTTTTTTTTTTTTTTTTTTTTTTTTTTTTTTTTTTGTCTCCAGATAATGATGCAAAAAACTTTGCTTACCAGAAATAAATTACTTTTATTACGAAATTTAGAAAATTTACAAAACATATTCATTCAAATATTATTCATTCTGTATAATTTGAAGTTTTCTCTCAATAATTTAAGTACTTTCATCAGTGTAATTGTCCTGTGTATTTTATCGTATTGATTCTCCCAAAATACAGATACATGTATATATACTGATAAAATACAGGTCAAGTTTGAATTTGAACTTTTTTCTTTGGTCGGATTGTTCAGCAGTCATTAACATGATCACTTTCTTTAGGACTAAATTTCTGCTGAATATTTTTTTATCATAGAAGTTAAGGACTTCTTCCTGCTTTTAGTGATAACTGTCTCGTAGGCAAAACCATGGCAGGCTTTATTTCTTGACTCAGCAGTATTCTTGTTAGAATATTTGTTTTTGATATTTAGAAACAAAATGTTTCATCATCCACTAAGTAATGATGACTAATTCTAGTTTACCTTAGACCAGATGTAATTACATTAGGTGAGTCTTTTAGTTTTAGCTTCAGTAACATTTTTAACTTGTTAAACGGCAATTACAAATTAGCAAAGCAATTTAAAAACATAAATCATAGCAAGTACTACACCCTTGACATTTGTATTGTGTGTTTAGTTTTTTATGTGTTTTGTTACTTGCGCTTCATATATTTTTAGATGCCAAAAAAAAATTTTCAAATTTTATATATTTTTTTAAATCATGAAACCAAATTTAATAAAAAAAAAATAATGAAAATAGTCTGGCAGAGAGTGTAAAATTGTATGTTTTTAAATATTTACCACATCACATAAAATTATTTTTGCACTTTTTAATTAAAATCTGCAAATAACAGATTTATATTATTTAGCACAATTGTTGGAATGTTCAAATATTTTTCATGTTACAAATTTTTAACTTCTATTCATTGTTTATCCTCATGTACCGCATTTTATAGTAACTTTTTTTATATTATTCCTTCCTTTTTATATCTTTATCTTTATATTGCTCATTGAATCCTTTATAGTTAAGGTTTTTCTTCTTTAGGGGCCTCGGTGGCCAAGTGGTCTAAAGCGTGCACTTATGGATCACAGCACCCTCTCACCACCTGGGTTCGAGTCCCACTTGAGACAGATCATAGTGTGAGAAAGTTTGTCAGTTCGCTTGCCAAAGGTCGGTTTTCTACGTGCACTCCGAATTCCTCCACCATCCCAGAACTGACTGCCTCGAAATAAGTGAAAGAATCTTGACTGGGGCATAAAACTCCATTACTCCACTCCACTCCACTCCACTCTCTTCTTATCCTTATTAACTTATAACACTTGACTAAGGGAGATAATGTTAACTTTACTAAGGGAGATAATTTTAACTAAGGGAGATAATATTTATTAAGAGGCTTGTCAACTCATCACTTTTTAAAATTTTACAATAGATTACCTCTAGGTAGCATTGTCTGAAATATGGTTTAAATTCTACTAGTCAAATTATCATGATTTAAAGAATTCAGTAATAAAATGTTAAAGAGAATTAACAAATTATCACAGGTTTGACTGAAATGACTCGAAGATCACAAAGACTAGCCTTAATTTGTTACCTTACCTGGTAGATAACTTGTATACTGTACTTCACAAACTTTACTATGGCTATATATTTTATGGGACAAAAATTGGTTGCAGTGTAAACAAATGTCCAGCATATGTATTGATTTTGATAATTTGTGAATGTATATTGTGTGGTACCATTCTTCATAATTATATAGGTCTTATAGATTTGATTCATGACCCCATTACATAACATCTTATATTCTAGGTCATTCAATGAGAGTATTTAAACAAATATAGATGGTCTTAACTTTGTTTTTTATTGCAGTATGTGTTTATTAATGATAATTAGTGCTTATTTTCTAACAAGCTTGTTGTTAAAAATACATAGCTTTGTAATTTATGAATTATTTCTTATTTCAGCATGTTTCTTCATTATAGCATTTAAAATATCTACCTGATCATGATCATATTGGATAAAAATGTCAGCCGAGAAATGTCACATATTTTGACAAATAATGGTATCTTTTGATATGTTTTGGAAATCTGGTAATTAATAATTTGTGGTTATAGCATTTGTGTTTCAAGGATGACGGATTTAAATTTCTGCTT
Source organism: Tegillarca granosa (assembly GCA_029721355.1). Classification (NCBI taxonomy): domain Eukaryota; kingdom Metazoa; phylum Mollusca; class Bivalvia; order Arcoida; family Arcidae; genus Tegillarca; species Tegillarca granosa. The sequence continues at coordinate 51,417,684 of CM056596.1, forward strand.
GTCTGCATTATATGTTCTTGAACAGGGCATTATGCTTCACATTGCTTCAATTTAAGATAAATGTGTATTGGTAATATTGCTTGAGTGAACCTATCAATCAATCAGTATTTCATCCATGATGTTCCCTTGATTACTTATATAGTTTATAAGAATGCATTTAGGCAAGGGGAGAGACTTCAAAACTTGAGTGAAGTTCACAAGTCCAGCATGTTAAGGTTGAAATGCAAAATACTGGTATGTACACTTTATTTCAAATTTCCAAAATTTTTAAATATTGAGGGTCAAAAACTTTTGAGAAATGAAGAAGAATACACTAATCAGTGGTGCTAAGCAGTAGGAAACAGATTAATGTAAATTAAACATAGAAGCTTGTAAATGTGACCTTACACAGTGAATAACAGTTCTTTATTGTTGTAGTTTTAAGTACAGGTCAATAAAAACAGTTTATCTAGATCTTCATTTTTACCTGTATCCTTCTCTACTGGTATATAAAAAAGAAAATCAGTTTTCCTCATACTTCAAATTATACAAAGTGTGTATGATTTATGACATACATGTATTTGCTATAGTTCTGACATCAGCATGTACATCACCAGAAACCAAAACATTTTCACTCAAAACTCAATAAATTGCAGTTATTATGATTATCAATTTTGGTCCTGAACTAATCATGACATTATATGTCGGCAAGGCGACAACACTCTGTCTTTTAATCATGACATTATTTTGGTAAACTTATACCAATCCTGCTGATCTTTAATTTTGGTTCTGTTAGTTGTAAATTTTGGTAGTCCTTCTGTTCATGAGTATTGGCCCTTCTGTTCGTGAATTTTGGTCATTTTGGTCCTTCTGGTCATGAATTTTGGTGGTCCTTCTGTACATGAATTTTGGTCCTTCTGTTCATGAGTATTGGTCCTTCTGATCATGAATTTTGGTACGTTCATGAATTTTGGTCCTTCTGTTCATGAATTTTGGTCCTTCTGATCATGAATTTTGGTACGTTCATGAATTTTGATCCTTCTGTTCATGAATTTTGGTGGTTCTTCTATTCATAAATTTTGGTCCTTCTTTTCATAAATTTTGGTCCTTCTGATCATGAATTTTGGTCCTTCTGTTCATAAATTTTGGTCCTTCTTGATTATGAATTTTGGTCCTTCTGTTCATGAAGTTTTGGTCTTTCTATTCATGAATTTGAGTCCTGCCCAGATAAAAGTATTAACATTTTTAATGATTTCCAAAACATATTAAAAATACATTAATATTTTATTATTTTGTAAATTTTGTTTTTTACCAATATGATCACTTATTTATGAATCTTAAAGATATAAATCCCTCTTTTTTGTGTTGTTGTTATTTTATATGTTTAACATTTTTTCATAACATATATGACAGGACAGGTAAATATTTTTTATTAAAAGTTATCACCTGTACCTGAAATAAATACACCTAAAGTTTGGTAATAAATTTTTGTAAAAATAAAACTAGAGAATCATAACTTTTTTCCTTGTCTAAAGAAAACATGCAAGACTTAGTAGTTAGATTTGAATTGGTCTGTATGTCAATGTGACTGTCATTGTCCAATGTAAAAGTGTTTAGTTATTAATTAATTGATAAACAGATGTTAAAAATTTTCATTAAAGCTTTTATGATCAATATATTGTCTGGTTTTTTTTCTGCTCTTCCTCTGATAATTCCTATTTTGTCCTTTTTTACTTATTTATAAAATATTTTTCAAGAATATCTTAATACATTTTTACAGTTATGGTTTATTATATTTTTGAGAAAAAAATAGTTAAAAATTTTGAAATGTTAACTGATGTTTTGTCCAATTCATTTACTTCTTTTTATACCATAACTTTTATGAAATAATTTATTTGTTACGTAGTGTATTGTTATTTAAAGAAAAAAAAAATCTTTAACTAAAACTTTCTGAATTTTACTCAATATATGTTTCATAAATGTTGCACATATTTAAGTTAATAAATTAAAAACTTCATATATGAATGTCATGGGTATTGAAGTTTGGATTTTTATATTTTCAGAAAAAACTGAAGGATCAACATTTTCTCGGTCACGTAGCTCAAGTATTTCAAATAGCATGGAAAATGTTTCTAAAGAAGCCATTCAGTCCCTTGTATTTGCTGACTCTTATGCACGGAAAACAGGTGATAATTTTATAACTGTTTACACATTACTAATGTACATTAAATTTATTGATATTCTATATTTATAAATTTTGATTGATAACCATCATTTTCCAGTCTGGTCTTGTGAAAGGCTTTGTGATAAATCAAAGGAGGTTTTTGATTCAAAAGAAAAAAATAAAATTTATAGAATTTGCACCAGAAAGAAACCTGTGATGATAAGCGAGATTGCAAAGTAAGCCAGGGGCATTTTAACAAGGTTTTACTGTAATGTAAAGATTGTCAGTTTAGTAAGACCAATATTGGACATCCCCTTTGATGTTCCTGTTATACATGACCAATATTGGACATCCCCTTTGATGTTCCTGTAACCGTTATACATGACCAATATTGGACATCACCCATGACCAATATTGGACATCCCCTTTGATGTTCCTGTTATACATGACCAATATTGGACATCCCCTTTGATGTTCCTGTTATACATGACCAATATTGGACATCCCCTTTGATGTTCCTGTTATACATGACCAATATTTGACATCCCCTTTGATGTTCCTGTTATACATGACCAATATTGGACATCCCCTTTGATGTTCCTGTTATACATGACCAATATTGGACATCCCCTTTGATGTTCCTGTTATACATGACCAATATTGGACATCCCCTTTGGTGTTCCTGTTATACATGACCAATATTGGACATCCCCTTTGGTGTTCCTGTTATACATGACCAATATTGGACATCCCCTTTGATGTTCCTGTTATACATGACCAATATTGGACATCCCCTTTGATGTTCCTGTTATACATGACCAATATTGGACATCCCCTTTGATGTTCCTGTTATACATGACCAATATTGGACATCCCCTTTGATGTTCCTGTTATACATGACCAATATTGGACATCCCCTTTGATGTCCTGTTATACATGACCAATATTGGACATCCCCTTTGATGTTCCTGTTATACATGACCAATATTGGACATCCCCTTTGATGTTCCTGTTATACATGACCAATATTGGACATCCCCTTTGATGTTCCTGTTATACATGACCAATATTGGACATCCCCTTTGGTGTTCCTGTTATACATGACCAATATTGGACATCCCCTTTGATGTTCCTGTTATACATGACCAATATTGGACATCACCTTTGGTGTTCCTGTTATACATGACCAATATTGGACATCCCCTTTGATGTTCCTGTTATACATGACCAATATTGGACATCCCCTTAATGTTCCTGTTATACATGACCAATATTGGACATCCCCTTTGATGTTCCTGTTATACATGACCAATATTGGACATCCCCTTTGATGTTCCTGTTATACATGACCAATATTGGACATCCCCTTTGATGTTCCTGTTATACATTACCAATATTGGACATCACCTTTGGTGTTCCTGTTATACATGACCAATATTGGACATCCCCTTTGATGTTCCTGTTATACATGACCAATATTGGACATCACCTTTGGTGTTCCTGTTATACATGACCAATATTGGACATCACCTTTGATGTACCTGTTATACATGACCAATATTGGACATCCCCTTTGATGTTCCTGTTATACATGACCAATATTGGACATCCCCTTTGATGTTCCTGTTATACATGACCAATATTGGACATCACCTTTGATGTTCCTGTTATACATCTTGTATAGATGAAGTCTGTCTTAAAAAATCATTTTTGGTCATTTCTTTTAGTAGTACAGATGTATTGACATGTATTTACAGCTTTTATTCAATGATTAAGAGGTTGTATTAGAAAAAATCTGTTTATGTATATTGTAGATAATTATGTTTGTCCATGTTTATGGGTTGGTACAAGTTTAGGATCAGTTCTTGTTATAGTACTCAATCTACCTCCAAACGGTGACCAGAGGATGTCTCAACCCGTCATAGTGTCTCCTAGTGGTAAGTTCTACTGTCTGATACATGTCTGCCGTAGCACTAGTTTTTCAAGGTTTTAGAAGAGATATCAAAAAATTTTGTAGAATGTCACATACCGTTATCACGTATGCATTTTGTCGTAATTAACAGACACCAAACTAAATGCCATCTTAGCTGGAGTATAAAATGCAGAGCTTTTTAAAATCCTTACCGGGATTTAATATGGGAAAACACACAAATACTCATTCCGGAAATACATCGCTGAAAAATCATGTGGGTTAAGAAAATAGAATTGCGCCTGACCAACTTTCCCATATTCGCTGGCCAGGTAATATTGTCTGCAACTTGACAGCAAAAGGAATATATACTGTAGGTCTAACAACAGCGATCTTGCCTACAGCTGAATGAACTATTCCAGAATTTTCTACCCTAACCCGCATGATTATTACAGCTATGTATAGTAGAACAGTTCCTTCTGTACTTTGATTTAATTTTGTTTGTTTCAGGTACAATATTCCGTTTGAAAGGATCAATACTTGCCATGTCTTTCCTAGATTGTAATGGGGTGCTAATTCCTACCATGTCTGAACAATGGAAGGATTTAATGAAAGAAAAAGAAAAAGATAAAGAAAGAGAAAAATTACAATCAAGTAAGAACAATAAAAACTATCAAGATAATCCTGGCAGAACAAAATCTGTAAAGGATGAATCTGATAGGACATAATCTGTAAGGATGAATCTGATAGGACATAATCTGTAAGGATGAATCTGATAGGACATAATCTGTAAGGATGAATCTGATAGGACATAATCAGTAAGGATGAATCTGATAGGACATAATCTGATTAAATACGATGAATCTGATAGGACATAATCTGTAAAGGATGAATCTGATAGGACATAATCTGTAAAGATGAATCTGATAGGACAAAATCTGTAAAGGATGAATCTGATAGGACATAATCTGTAAGGATAAATCTGATAGAACATAATCTGTAAGGATATATCTGACAGGACATAATCTGTAAAGGATGAATCTGATAGGACATAATCTGTAAGGATGAATCTGATAGAACATAATCTGTAAGGATGAATCTGATAGGACATAATCTGTAAGGATGAATCTGATAGAACATAATCTGTAAGGATGAATCTGATAGGACATAATCTGTAAGGATGAATCTGATAGGGACATAATCAGAAAGGATAAATCTGATAGGACATAATCTGTAAGGATGAATCTGATAGGACATAATCTGTAAGGATGAATCTGATAGGACAAAATCTGTAAGGATGAATCTGATAGGACAAAATCTGTAAGGATGAATCTGATAGGACATAATCTGTAAGGATGAATCTGATAGGACATAATCAGTAAGGTGAATCTGATAGGACAAAATCTGTAAGGATGAATCTGATAGGACATAATCTGTAAACGATGAATCTGATAGGACATAATCTGTAAGGATGAATCTGATACGACATAATCTGTAAGGATGAATCTGATAGTACATAATCTGTAAGGATAAATCTGATAGGACAAAATCTGTAAGGATGAATCTGATAGGACATAATCAGTAAGGATGAATCTGATAGGACAAAATCTGTAAGGATGAATCTGATAGGACATAATCAGAAAGGATGAATCTGATAGGACATAATCTGTAAGGATGAATCTGATAGAACATAATCAGTAAGGATGAATCTGATAGGACATAATCTGTAAGGATGAATCTGATAGGACATAATCTGTAAGGATGAATCTGATAGGACATAATCTGTAAGGATGAATCTGATAGGACATAATCAGTAAGGATGAATCTGATAGGACAAAATCTGTAAAGGATGAATCTGATAGGACATAATCAGTAAGGATGAATCTGATAGGACATAATCAGTAAGGATGAATCTGATAGGACATAATCAGTAAGGATGAATCTGATAGGACATAATCTGTAAAGGATGAATCTGATAGGACATAATCTGTAAGGATATATCTGACAGGACAAAATCTGTCTGGAAAAACCTGACAGAACAAAATCGGAAAGGTTAAATCTGATAGGACATAATCTATAAGGATATATCTGACAGGACAAAATCTGTAAGGATGAATCTGACAGGACAAAAACTATCAGTATAATTCTAAAGGAACAAAAACTTTTGGGATAAACATAACAGAACAAATTCCAGAAAAAAATTTAGATAAATTTAATATCTGAATATTCTCAATAATGTATTAAAAATTACATGGTTTTGTTTTTCCAAACTGATATCATTAGTCTTAAAAATGTAGAATATTCACTTTTAAAATACACCATTTATAGGGTCCGTCTCATATACAAGGATATTGTTTTCTGCCTTTGATTTTGTACACAAAAGGAAACCCTGTCTCTTTCTGAATTATACATGAATTTTTAAAGAAAAAGTTTGTAATTGTACATGAGTAAAAATGATAATCACTTTTGAGCAGGGATCTAGAAATGCCAGTTAGGTTAATCAACGGTAAAAAAAGGTACATCGAAGCCCCCTCCCCAATAGGCAAAGGGTAAACAACCCCCACCCCATCCCCCAGGGGTGAACAGGTAAAGCCACTAGTAATAATTTAACTTGTAATGTACCAGGTAATTAATAGGTACCTGTGAATTGGGAAGTTCAGTAAATTGTGACACCTTCCTGAGTACTATTAATTGTTAACAAGCCAATATTGAAGAAGATTTTTATCAGATTTTGTCCTACGCTTTATGGGAAAAAATTCGGATATATTTCAATCGGCTTTTTTAAGTTTGAATCAGGATTTTTAGCCAAAAATCAGCATTTGTGAAGGTCTGCTTTTGAGGCAGAAATGTAAACACAATTAAAACTTTTTCCTGCATATGTTTACATAAGATGTTTTTTAAGTGTATTAATGTTTTAACTGCAGTAATTTAAATCCTTTACCGTAAAACTATGGTGATGATTCAGTGTTATTTCATCTTCATTTTATTTGAGGGAAATTAACAGACATTTATGTCTCTGCCATAAAAATTTCATTGTGGCATAATTAGTTTTCTACACTTTTTTCTTCTATTGATTGAGGTATTGAAATGATAGTTGGTTTGCAGGATGCCAATTCCGATCTGATTTTAGTGTAATTATAAAGAATCCAAACTCTGTATTACACTGTTAGGATTTTATGTGAATAATCCCAATTTTGGAAATATATTGAAGCCATTTTTTCTTGGGATTTATATTCCATGTGGCTGAACCCAGTGTCGTTAACTTAAATGTACACTGATTCATTCATGATCTGAGTGGTATTTGTTATGTATGAAATTGAGTGTAGTAGTTAGAGTGTCAATAACACTGATCTTTCACAATTGCACCAATTGCCCAGTTCAGAGGGAAAGCTGGCAATGTGACCGCAAGTATGTCTAGTGTTACGAAAAGGAAAAATATTGTTTGAATGCAGGCACTGGTGGCACAAAATTTGTTGATAAAAAAAAATTTCTGATTACTGTATCATTGTTATGAATGGAGTGGAGTTGAGTAATGGTGTTTTATGCCCCAGTCAATGATCTTTCACTTATTTTGAGGCGTTCAGTTCTGGAATGGTGGAGGAAACCAGAGTGCCCAGAAAAAACCAGAGACCTTTGGCAAGCGAACTGACAAACTTTCTCACACTAGGATCTGGCACTGTGATCTGCAAGCATGCGTTTTAAACCACTCGGCCACTGAGGCCCCCCTTTGTTGTGAGAGGATACAGTTTATATTCAAGTTTCTAGAAAGTAATGGCCCTTGAAAATTAAAATTTTAGGTGATATTAAAAGACAGGTGTATTCGTGTTATTCTGACACATTCTAGTTTAAGCTTTAAATTGCACATGTTATAACTTATATGATTTGTTGTTTTATGTTACAGGACAAATGTCTGTTGCACAGAAACCAAGAATATCACCAACATCATCAACAGAATGGAGTGATAAACAATATACAGTTATATGTTCTGAAAAACAAGCAACTGTGAGTTCATGTCCCTAAATAAATCCATTTTTGATGATTTTATAATTGCATAATGAATACAGTAAACCTTCTTCAGCTCATCTTGAATGTTAATGTCAGCATCAAAAATTAAAATGTTGGTTAAAATGAAGAGTACTGTAAAAACGTTAAGAGTTTTGTTGAATGATTTTTAATTTTTTGGTACATGCATAATTAGCTATTTATAAATGAACTGTGAATAGATATTTCTGATCAAGTATTTTGGCAGTTTCAAACTTGAGAGAACTTAATTGGAACGTTTTTGTAGTTAAGTTCTTTGCAAACAGTTTTGGACATGTCCTTAGGTGAGCATTAATGCCCATGGGCCTCTTGCCTAACTTAATACATGTAGTGACAAGCTACCCTCGAACTTGAGAAGAACATGGTTATTACTGAGTCTTCAATTTTCTATTGCCAACAGAAACTACAAATGATAGTCACCTAAATGTCTCTATCTACTGTACTGTTGTTATAACAAGTGAAGTGAAGTAATGTTGTTGTATGTCCCTAGTCACCGATTTTAAAGCAATTAGTTCTCTGATATTTGAGAAAACCAATGATCTTTGGCAAGCAAACTGACATGTTTCTTACACTAGTCTAATACCTGTTTAGTTTGTCTTAAATCTAGACAGGGAGAGATGCGGCTGTGATATGTTAGCAGGTGCTTTATAACACACAGCCACTGAGATTCCCGTTACTGTAACAGAAAAAAGTAAAACCTATTAATATAAATTGTATTGAGATAAAATGATGCATAGGCACAAACTGAAAAGAAGCCAATAAGGTACAAACAGTTAACCATATTGTAAAAACTAAACCTTTGAAAGTCTGAAGGAAAAAAAAAACAAATTGAAGTTATATGAAAAGAAATCTTTACACCATACATTGTGTAAATATTTATATTTTTGTTTTACATACATTCCAGGTTGTATCTCTTCCCTCACAAACCTGTCCATATAAGGCAAAAATTACTGAATCTTCATTTGTTGTAAGAGCTGAAGTAGTAACTTTACGAGGTGAGTTTATAGTGCCCTGAAAAAACTTTGTAAAATTTGGTTATGAGGCGAGTTCATAATGCCCTCAAAATAATTTTGAGGTACAAGTTGAGTTTAAAGTGCCCTCAAGAAAGTACTGTAAATTGAGGGAAAATCTCTATTCATAGCAACACTTTGCTAAATTTTGATGTTAGAAAGGAGTTTGACAATAATCAAAGTAATACTTAATATGTTGAAAAACAGGAAAAATAATAGACTTTTGACTCCAAAACATAAGGTAAAGAGGAAAATAGCCAAGTAAATTAGTAGCTTGATTTTATTGTAAAACATTGTAAGATTTCTATGAATGTATTTCCATTTGGTTTTGAAATGCATTATTTGCAATTAAAAATAAAAAATTTAAATCTTTGTTAATCTGGAAACTTTGTTACAGTATATCTTTCAAGCACCAGTAGAAATTATGCTTCCTCACAAGATTTGGGTTGGGGGTATTATGTGTTTTATATTGATGAAGTATAATCTATGAATTGCATTATGGAAAGTATATGACATATTTCCAATATCAAATAAAAATTTTGGTTCTTCGTTTCTTATTAAATTTTCTTTTAATATTTTTCTATGAATTAGATTAGAAAGAATGTTGGACAATTTCAGATTTTCAGAGTTATTTCCCTTTGCAGATTGAACAAGTACGTTGCAGGATGACATGTTTTACTCTTATTATTTTTTAAAAACTTCAGTTTTTGTGTATTGTCTGTCTGTAATTATAGATTAAAACACAAATTTTTCTGTCTATATACAAATTTTTCTGTCTATATACAGATAGTGTATGTTTAGCCTGTTATATTGCTAATGGTTCCATCATGGCGTTTAGTTTACCCAGCCTTAAAGTCATGCTTGATGTTGATTTCCTTCCACTGACGGACCTCCGCATTGCACGGACATTCTGCTTTAGTAGTAATGGTCACGCCTGCTATATGTGTTCACCTACTGAAGTCCAAAAAATTACTCTTTCTGCTGATCTCAGGTATGGGTATATAATTGTGGCATTGTTGCTTTGATGATTATACATGTATGTATAAATGATTTTCTTTGCACATTTTTGTCGAGCCTGGCATTGCCATAAGGCGAGGCTTAGGTGTTACTTTTCCGGTGTTGGCGGCAGTGGCATGTCAAAATGTAAAAGTACTACTTTATCAAAAATCTAACCAGCCGAGAATTAATCTGTGGAATTCTTGTTTTATGGATGTTTTATATTTTTAATATAAATTTATATTGAAGCTGATTTAAAGGCAGGATACGTGATTTTATCCCATTCTTTGAATTACAGCTAAAGGTCTACCTGTCCACTTTTACAGGTTCTTTTTGTTTTCGTTTACAACACGTTATCTTTATATGTATGTTCTCCGATTCCTGAATATTAATTGGACATTAGTAGTTCCTTTACTTCACTTACACATTGTAAAATGATTCCATAGATATACATGTATATAATATTGTTTGTTTTACTAGCATAGAGCAGAGTGATGTGGAAGGCAACTGTTAAGCCAAAAGTTATAACACATTGCTAAAACTACTTTGATCTGAAAATATTCTGTTTAAATTTAAAACTTTCAAGATATGATAATCACTATATAATGAACAATGTACCAGTATTTCAGTGAAAAGTCAAATAAGATTTTGAACTTTAATTTATTATTATTATTATTATTATTATTATTATAGTGAAAACCTAACTGAGATTTTGAACTTTGAGTTATTTATTATTTATTTATTATTATTATTATATTATTATTATTATTTCAGTGAAAACCTAAATGAGATGTTGGGAGATTTATTTATGGCGTCAGATACACCAGATGCACCAAAACAAGGCTTCTTTAAAAATTTATTTGGTGGTGGTACTTCATCACTAGACAGAGAAGAGTTGTGTATGTATTTGTATATATGTGTATCCCGCCTAACCCCATCCCCTTTTACAATCATTTTGTAACAGGAAAGAGGGTCCTTCGGTTGAGACCTTAAAAATTGATGCCTCATGTCACGGCAGGCTGACACGCTAAACATCCCTCCCTGCACATTGTCTTAAGTGCACTGCAAAAGGTCAAAATTTCTGTCACTTCACCTATAGCTGGTGATGTCTTGATATAAGTAAAATATTCTTGACTGGAACGTAAAACCTTTTTTCAATCAGTTGTAACAGGGAAGAGAAAAATGTTTTGGGATAGAACCTTGGATCTCCTGCATTTAAATGCAAATGCTCTACAAACATATCTGTCTGGACAACGTCCTTTTCCAGAGTAAATTATGTCAGTACCATTGAGATCTAAATGCCACAATTAGATTAAGTCCTATATTAAAAAGAGTAGTAAAATTTCAAAACTAGAATGGTTCAGGATAGGATTAAGTAATGATTGTTAAAACAAGAAGATTATTTCAAAACAAATTTATAGTTATACTTAATTCTTTATGAAATTTTAGATTCTGGTTGATTTTTGGAGGATAATCTTAATTGTTTTGAAGCCAGTTAAATTTATACATGTATAAGTAAATTTTAAGTTTATCAACATATAACAGTGATTAATAGCTGAGGTTGAGGGTGGGCAAGTTGTCATATATGCAATAAAATCCATAAAATATTAACACTTATTAAATAAACAAGACTGTAAAATGTTTGGTTATAGAGAGATTACTGTTCAGTAATTTTTGTTGATCCTGGCATGTCAAAGTTTATGTTAAAGTAATGTATTTTTTACTCGATCAAATGAGTCATTTAAATGTTTTTGTTAAGCAATATATTTCATATTTTCAGTTGGAAAAGCAAGTGGTAAAGGTCCTAAAGGTTTAGCTACAAAATTACAAGGAACAAGTGGTATGCAACATTTACAAACACAATCAGGATCAGCAGGAAGTGAAATGGCAAGAACAATAATGGTAAGAACTAAAGGAATTTAAGATTTTAAAAGTAATCTTCTGGGTACTCTCTGACATTCTCTAAATGATTGCAATCGGAGTATATATATGTATTCCACACATTTTGGACCTCAGGTTATATTAAATGTTCCATGAATTTAACCTAAGGGGATATATAAGTGTTCTATGCATTTTTGATCTCAGTGGAGACATAAGTGTTCCGTGCATTTTTGACCTCCGGAGAACATAAGTGTTCCATGCATTTTTACCTCGGGAGAGATATTCATGTTCCAAACATTTTAAATCTAGGATAGCAAACTTAAGATTCTCATAATTTGTCAGATAATCAATTGTTTTTTCATCATCAACACAATTTTAATCATGCTTTTTGTTCTTGTATAGCCATAAATCACATACAGTAATACCTGTTAAACGTAAAGCAACCAAATCTGTTTAAAGATCAACTAATTGTTTATTAAGAACACTTTATAAAGAACCTGGTCACCTGTCTATAAAGTCCATATTTCTAAGGTCTCATGGATGGTCTATATATACACAGGTTTTGCTGTATATGTTTTTATCACATGACAAGAGTAATTATAGTGCTTTAATTAAGCAGTGCATTTCTGGAATATTCTTATTATAAATACCATTATTTCATGGTTTCACACATAGTTCTTATATTATTATCAAAGTTTATCACTCTCTTTTAACTTTATTTACAGGCTGCTAGGGAAAGGGGAGAAAAGTTAGAAGGTCTTGGTGATACTTCTGAACAATTAAGAGACAGGGCAGAAATGTTGTCTAGTGCTGCACATCAAATTATGTTAAAGTATAAAGACAAACGATGGTATCAGTTCTAGTATTTATATTAAGTAGCTGCACACCCAGCAGTAGAGTATACCTTATGTGTGACCTTGACCCCTGTCAGAGAGGTCAGGGTCATACAATATTTACACGCCAAACTATTGAAGAAGTATAAAGCACATGAAGTGTTGTAGAAAGCTGAAGCCAGAAATATAAGTCAATGGATAAGTACCATGATTGGTGGAAGTTTAAAAATCAAAAGAATGGTGAAATATTAGTGTGTATGTTTGGCGTTAAAATGAGTAATAAGGACTTTTCAAGGTCATATTTCATCTTAGATGATTTGAACTTTGAACTGGTACAGAAACCATTTTTATACAGAATTGGATTCTGCATGAAAGATAACTCTTCATTCATAGTAAATCTTATTGTTAATTTTTGTTTGTAGATTTTGTTTTAAATAGATCAGGTATACCAACTAAATAAGATTTTAAAAAATCAAATAATAGATATAATGTTATTTCTACTTCATAAATAACTCTCAATCATAATTCAAATCGTCATGGTGATAGTTCATTAATAAGCTTCCAGAATAATAAATAGTTTATTGTTAGTATTTTCTTAACTCCGATGCTTAAACGTTGGTTATATGATGTAGACACTGAATACATACCATAAATTTATTAATTTAAATATGATAAAATCACATTAATTGAGAATCATCAAGTTTAATTTTTATACTCCTGTTACAACTAAAGGCCAGACTTATGTTTTACTCTTTTATGTCAAAATATGAAAATCTTAGTTTATCTGTAGGCATTAGAAGCTGATAAAAATTTTTATAGATTCGTTGTTAATGATTTTGATAGCTAATCAGTATGAAGTTAAGAAGAACATTAAACTGTCAGAGTTGAGACTCTTGGTATAACTATAGAGACTGTTAGCACATGTGTCAAGACTCAGCATGGGTGTCAACACTATCATTATGAGCATCATCCTTGAAGGCATAAGTGAATAGACTGTCGGCATAAGTGTCAACACTTTACATGAGTGTCAACCCTGGAGGCATAAGTGTAGTTTCAGCATCAGTGTCAAGACTCAGTATGAGTGTCAACACTTGGTATTGGTGTTGAGACTATCACCATAAGTGTTGGCTTTAGTGTCAACACTGCTAGCATTAGTGATGGCATCTACTGTTGAAGTATTTGGTTTAAGATTTTTGATGAGACTATATGTGTAGACAAACTATGCTATTCTTCTTCGCTTGCATTTAACCTAAAATATTTTGGATTAGGTAAATATTTTTTCAGATCTTCAATTTTATGTAAGATTTTACCTTTACCTACAATTTTTTCAAGATTTTATTTTCTGTTTATATATTAAGAGTGTGTTCATGAATCTTAACCAAATTTGTGTAGAAATATCAGACATATATTTAATATGCAACATTTTTTATTGAAAATTGCTATTTCATAATTTGTGACATAACTGATTTTCATTCATTTCATAAGTATAAGCAAAAACTTTTCCTCATAATGAATTAATGCATGTGTTTAATAGCATACTTTAAGTCTCATTATGGTACAAGAGACATAGCTGCCATAAACATGAATCAAGTCATTGTTTTGTTTGTTTTGGTTTTTTGTATGCATTTAAGCCTGGCATATTAGTCATCATTTTGAAGGTTTTATCTCTCTGAAGTGAAATACATGCTCATGTATTTATTTTCAATTTCTATAGGAATTTTCTGCATTAACATTACACATCAGATAGTAAACTTGTCTTATTTTAACACACCTCATCAAGCTGAGATTAGAGACACATTGTCATTTGACTTGTTTGTTTTGTGCCAACTTTTAATTATAATGATAGTTACCACTCCTTAATTAATCCATTTTTGTTTCATCTGGTCATTTAAATCTATATATATATATATATATATATATATATATATATATATATATATATATATATATATACAGATTTCAACTCCTGCCGTTTCAACGTTATACTTAAGAGGTGATTTGTCCACTTATAACAAATGGTTCCTCAGTGTTTCTTAAGTACATACGTCCTCAAAATCATGGTACTGGGTTTGTGTGAAGCTTAACGAATAATATACAGTATAATTTTATCTTTTTTTTTGTTTAATTTCATTATTTCAATATTACTGTCTGAATCTTTATTCAATATCTCACTAGACTTGTTATAAATATGCTTCAGAATTTTACGTGTTAAACCTTATGTTTGGTTTACGAATTATCTTATGCATTCACAGAAACAAAGCTGTGTATAGTCCGAATATCTTCATATTTAGAATATTATTTCAGAGCCATGTTTTTGTAAGATTTATTTTTTTTTATATAACATTTGTACCCTTGCAGTAAAAATTGTCGCTTAGATTTTTTGCCAGCTGACTGAAATAGCAACAAAAGGTTCCTTATTTCTCTTGAAATTATTTTCCTTTAATGAGGAGTTCTTTTGCTTGGAAGTTCCATATGTGAAAAATGACAGTGGGTACAACTTTAATTTTCAAATGTTGGTTCATGGTAATTAAGGTTATATTTGGTAATTGGAAATATCCAGGTTGAATTTTTTGTTAAATAAATGTGAATAAAAAAAATCTACAAATGTGTCAGTAGCTAAATCAGTCTCCACTATCAACCGGACACATATAAAGTGAAATCTCTTTAAATCAGAATTATTAGTAAGAAAAAGTTTTTAATTTATATGGTTGTTTTATTTACACATTATAACATACATGTACATGTTTTCTGAGAAAGTCTAAATTTCTGTATTTTTGCATATAGGATTTATTTTAGTTTTAGAAGACTAGATTTCTCTGTCAATCCATCTTAACTCCAGGAGTATGTATAAACAAATTTCTGTCCATTATTACATTGAAAAATTAATGGAAGTTGAAATAAAAAAAAAAAACACTAAATTATTAGTTTGAAGAATCAAATCTAAATCTGTTTGAAAATAAACCCCAATAAATCTACATACATATATATATCTGTTAAGTTACTTATCAGGACGAAAACAATATACTCAGTAACATTTTCTTCTAGCATCTTTAGTTTCAAATTCACTTTCATAATATGTAAATATGTTCACAATCACGTATTTTAAGCATATGTTCAAATTTTGGTTTGCTAATACTGTTTAATTTTTTTTAGCTGTGTTTTGAGAAAACTGTAGCATATTTCATTATTGTTATTATTATTATTATTATTATTATTATTATTTGTTTTAAGAAGAAAAGTGTGCAATATTGTAATATAAAGACTAGAAGATTTGTGATGATCA
Organism: Tegillarca granosa; assembly: GCA_029721355.1. NCBI lineage: Eukaryota > Metazoa > Mollusca > Bivalvia > Arcoida > Arcidae > Tegillarca > Tegillarca granosa. The sequence goes on from CM056596.1 coordinate 51,433,780, forward strand.
ATCATTCATTGGATCATTATTTGCTGTAGTTTGTATAGATGAGGGTAGTGAAAATTTATAACATGAATGATCAAATAGGAGATTAATCCCAAAACTATTTAATAGGATAGTGATAGATAAATTGTTGAAGGTCGAAATTGAATCACTAATATATTTGAAAGATCTTTTAAGAAGACTGACATGAATTTTCAAAATATTGGTTAGATTTAAACCTTCATCTCAAAGAAAGTATGCTTTCTCAGTCTAGATAACAAAGTGATGAAATTAAAATTTGAAGTAGTTTAAACATTAAAATGTTCATTTTGCTAATTAAGATATTTAGAATTTGAAAAAAAAAGTGAGATTTTTTTTTCTTATATGGAAAAGAAGAAACATACTTGCTACATTTATAATTGTTAGCGGCATCAGGTGAATTTCAGGTCTTAATCTGCTAGTTGTAAATGTTAAACTTACACTTTCAGTCTGTTTAACAGTTGCCAGTGTTACGAGGAGAATTCATAACAGTAAGTATTCATGGTGGTTATTTCTCCGTTAAATCATTTCATGTTTGTTGTATATACAATAGGTATCCGAAACTCTTGTAGACATTTAATAATTTTTATTTACATATTGTGTAAACATTTACAACAACAACAAAATGTACAGATAGATAGATAATTTTTTTTTTGTAAATATGTAAATTAATCTGCTCAGATTTTGTACTCTGATTGTTTACCTACATTCCATTTTGTGTATAGACGGTGACAGACAGCTTGTCATTCGTACATATATATATACAAACACATATATAAATATATATAGAAAAAAAAAACTGGTGGTAGTTGTTCCAAAATGCCATAATGTGTTACATTTCAAATATTTGTTAATTTAGACAAGTTTATATAATGATCATCACAGAATTATTGCTTGACCAAGGAGAAGATTATTTATTTTAATTTTTTTTTCTGGAACTAAGTACATGTACTAAATGAAGTCCTTGATCAAGTCAAGGTCATCTTAGAATGAAATTTCCTTGAAGAAGATTATTATTAGTGTTAAACTGTTTTTTGTTTTGTTTTGTTTTTATAGATTTATAAAGCCTTTGATAGAGTCGTGGTTTGATAATCCTTTATACATTGTTCTAGTCACTGAACAATACATTCTTCATTTATTATTATTGTTGTTGTTGTTGTTTATTTTATTTACCTCATGTTAGGTTCAACTTTTCTCCTTAGACATTATAAATCTATAAACCCTCTCTGAATATTTTCTGTTAATCTATAATCCTCTATAAATCTATATATCATTTATTTATTTAAAAAAAAAACCATCATGGATATTCTCTATAAATCTATAAACTATGAATCTGTAAATCCCATATGAATATTGTCTATGAAATAAAAAACTTTCTTTAAATGTATAAACCCTGTATGAACATCCTCTATAAATCTATAGATCCTCTACATTTATAAACCTTCTGTGAACATCCTCTATGAATCTATAGATCCTCTACATTTATAAACCACCTGTGAACATCCTCTATAAATCTATAGATCCTCTACATTTATAAACCTTCTGTGAACATCCTCTATGAATCTATAGATCCTCTACATTTATAAACCTTCTGTGAACATCCTCTATGAATCTATAGATCCTCTATACATTTATAAACCCTCTGTGAACATCCTCTATAAATCTATAGATCCTCTACATTTATAAACCTTCTGTGAACATCCTGTATGAATCTATAGATCCTCTATACATTTATAAACCTTCTGTGAACATCCTCTATGAATCTATAGATCCTCTACATTTATAAACCTTCTGTGAACATCCTCTATGAATCTATAGATCCTCTATACATTTATAAACCTTCTGTGAACATCCTCTATGAATCTATAGATCCTCTACATTTATAAACCTTCTGTGAACATCCTCTATGAATCTATAGATCCTCTATACATTTATAAACCCTCTGTGAACATCCTCTATAAATCTATAGATCCTCTACATTTATAAACCTTCTGTGAACATCCTCTATGAATCTATAGATCCTCTATACATTTATAAACCTTCTGTGAACATCCTCTATGAATCTATAGATCCTCTACATTTATAAACCTTCTGTGAACATCCTCTATGAATCTATAGATCCTCTACATTTATAAACCTTCTGTTAACATCCTCTATGAATCTATAGATCCTCTACATTTATAAACCTTCTGTGAACATCCTCTATGAATCTATAGATCCTCTACATTTATAAACCTTCTGTGAACATCCTCTATAAATCTATAGATCCTCTACATTTATAAACCTTCTGTGAACATCCTCTATAAATCTATAGATCCTCTACATTTATAAACCTTCTGTGAACATCCTCTATGAATCTATAGATCCTCTACATTTATAAACCTTCTGTGAACATCCTCTATGAATCTATAGATCCTCTACATTTATAAACCTTCTGTGAACATCCTCTATGAATCTATAGATCCTCTATACATTTATAAACCTTCTGTGAACATCCTCTATAAATCTATAGATCCTCTACATTTATAAACCTTCTGTGAACATCCTCTATAAATCTATAGATCCTCTACATTTATAAACCTTCTGTGAACATCCTCTATAAATCTATAGATCCTCTACATTTATAAACCTTCTGTGAACATCCTCTATGAATCTATAGATCCTCTATACATTTATAAACCTTCTGTGAACATCCTCTATGAATCTATAAATCCTCTACATTTATAAACCTTCTGTGAACATCCTCTATGAATCTATAGATCCTCTACATTTATAAACCTTCTGTGAACATCCTCTATGAATCTATAGATCCTCTATACATTTATAAACCTTCTGTGAACATCCTCTATAAATCTATAGATCCTCTACATTTATAAACCTTCTGTGAACATCCTCTATGAATCTATAGATCCTCTATACATTTATTAACTTTCTGTGAACATCCTCTATGAATCTATAGATCCTCTACATTTATAAACCTTCTGTGAACATCCTCTATGAATCTATAGATCCTCTACATTTATAAACCTTCTGTGAACATCCTCTATGAATCTATAGATCCTCTACATTTATAAACCTTCTGTGAACATCCTCTATAAATCTATAGATCCTCTACATTTATAAACCTTCTGTGAACATCCTCTATGAATCTATAGATCCTCTACATTTATAAACCTTCTGTGAACATCCTCTATAAATCTATAGATCCTCTACATTTATAAACCTTCTGTGAACATCCTCTATAAATCTATAGATCCTCTACATTTATAAACCTTCTGTGAACATCCTCTATGAATCTATAGATCCTCTACATTTATAAACCTTCTGTGAACATCCTCTATGAATCTATAGATCCTCTACATTTATAAACCTTCTGTGAACATCCTCTATGAATCTATAGATCCTCTACATTTATAAACCTTCTGTGAACATCCTCTATGAATCTATAGATCCTCTACATTTATAAACCTTCTGTGAACATCCTCTATGAATCTATAGATCCTCTACATTTATAAACCTTCTGTGAACATCCTCTATGAATCTATAGATCCTCTACATTTATAAACCTTCTGTGAACATCCTCTATAAATCTATAGATCCTCTACATTTATAAACCTTCTGTGAACATCCTCTATAAATCTATAGATCCTCTACATTTATAAACCTTCTGTGAACATCCTCTATGAATCTATAGATCCTCTACATTTATAAACCTTCTGTGAACATCCTCTATGAATCTATAGATCCTCTATACATTTATAAACCTTCTGTGAACATCCTCTATGAATCTATAGATCCTCTACATTTATAAACCTTCTGTGAACATCCTCTATAAATCTATAGATCCTCTATACATTTATAAACCTGTGAACATCCTCTATAAATCTATAGATCCTCTACATTTATAAACCTTCTGTGAACATCCTCTATAAATCTATAGATCCTCTACATTTATAAACCTTCTGTGAACATCCTCTATAAATCTATAGATCCTCTACATTTATAAACCTTCTGTGAACATCCTCTATAAATCTGAAAAATCGATAAATTCTCTGTTTATATCCTTTATAAATGCCCTTTTTGGAATCTAGAAACCCTGAAAGAATCTATAAATTCTCTGTGAATCTATAAATTCTGTATAAATCTATGAATTTTAAAGTACATGTATATGTTCATATATAGATAACTTATGAAGGTATTATGAGAGATTCGATAGTGTAACTCACAGTTATGTCTGTAGGAAAAGATGTCCAGGTATCACAGAATCTACAGCTATCACTGTAATATTGAAACTTGTCAAAACCAAGCACAGCTGATGAATAGAAACTAGACTCGAAAATATACAGATTAAAAATAGGTAAGATTTGGTGTTTAACTGACCTGATATTGAAGCTTTCAGTTTACTGAGGTTTTGGTACAGACAAGTGTCCCTATAATGACTGAAAAAATTTCTTAAAAGTTAATAAATGTTTGTCAGTACTTTTTATTCATTTACTGTTTTGGAATTTCTCCTACAGGAAATTTTGTAAAGAATACAAACATTATTTTTATTTGTTCAGTTTGTTTTAGGATAGAATGTTATATTTGGTACTCTGTATGTTAAACAATGGTATATCGACAAATGGTGTCTGTTGACTGAAAAATTTTGTCCATAGAATGAAGTTGTAAAGTGTAGGCCACTTTTAGACAAATTCTCTTTACATTGTATCACTATATTTCTATGTAAAAAAGTCATTTATCCAATTCTGCTCTTAATTAAAAAATATGGTCAGGAGTTTTTAATGTCTGACAGGTACCATGAAAAGGGAAATAACTCTTGATCTCTTATATTTGAAATCCAAATTTACTGAGTGATTGATGATTTTTCTATTTTGATATTAAACAAATAAGTAAGAAATGTTGAACATAATTGTGTTCTAAATCCTTTCCTTGTGCAATGGCTATTTTAAGAGATATTTTTATGGAGTGAAAAACATTTTTGTGCATTAGAATGTGATTATTTTATTTATGTTAATTTCTTTATGCTAGACTAATAGAGATAGATTTTATATGAGGAAAGGAATGATGATGTTTATAATGTTAAAATAGGAAGAAGAACATTGTTTTGTTATGAATGGTAATATTTTAAAAAAGGGGTATTTATAATAACGTTGAATATATAAATGTATAAATAAATATAAATATATATATATAAAGATAATATATAATTTATTATTAATTTTTGTTGATATTTTTTAAGTTGAATCATTCCATTTTAAATTAAATTGGACCAAAAACCCAAAATGTGATAATTATTTTTTCGTAAAGTCAAAAAATGTTGAAATCTTAAATAAAAAATTTCATATTATTTTGTGGATTTTTTTACAGTACAATACAGATATACATGTATATGTTACATCATTTTCAGAAAAAAAATCTAAAAGTAGATTCAAGACTTGATTGAATTTAAAGGAACATTGGAACATTTTTTTTTCTTGATTACTTGATTTTATAGGTCTATCTCTCTATCTCTCTCTCTCTCTCTCTCTCTCTCTCTCTCTCTCTCTCTCAAAATTTATAACAGAAAAATTGTGACATTCAACATTTTGTTTTACCAATCTATTTAGTAAGTATGACAGTTAAATGCTTTGTTTAGAAAGAATCTCATTTTGTGAACTTTAATTAAAAAAAAAAAAACAATTACTAAATTCACATTTTTAGGACATGTAGTGAAAGAAACCATTCAAAATCATTGAGTTTTTGCATAATTCAAAATGGCTGTTAAATTCAGGAAAATTATAGTTTTGGGCAGTTTTATCATATCATAGGCAAAAACTACTGCACTTATCATCTTTACATCATAAAATTGATATAAATCTTTGTCAATTCAAATCATTATTATCATTTCATAGTTTAATAAGGTGTTCAAAATGGCCCCCAAATTTAGAAAACAAAAAAATTAGTCTGACAGAAAGTCTATATTAGGACATTGAGTCTATTCATTCTCCCATTAGCTGTCACTTTAACTGTTTTTATAAGCTCAGATAACAGATATTTAGTTTTTCCCTAGAACTTGTTATCTATGCATCTTTTGTTCACCAAATGTAATCTGAGATCAGTTCAGTTTTAGACAATTATTTTTTCTCATCAAAGAGAGATAACTCTTACTCTAAGATACATTATTTATCCATTATATAAAGTTCATGTTAATTTTAAGAATTGGGTTAAATGAATTTCACCATACACACTGTGAACTATTTTATCTTAAAATTGAAATATTACTAGTTTTTTAATGAGACAATAATTGTTAATTATATACATTGGTAATGCTAGTTACTTATGCTTGTGATTTTGACTAGAAGTCACTTACAGTCAGTCTTCAGTTGGTCTGTGTACAAGATGGCTGTTTATATAAACACTGTGAGAGTTGTTAGAGATTAAATAAGTTAACTATGTTGTATGTGATATTATTCTCTGTTATTAGTATTGAATGAATGATGAATTGTGTAGAAATACCACAGTTTAATTAAACTGATCAGAAACCCCTATCTGTCATCTTTGTTAATTCTGTGTTGCTGATTTGTTATTTGTTTCAAATATGCATGATTCAATTTGTTTTTGCATGATGAAGTCAAAAGTTGTGGTTTCAGACCTCCCTGATCACTAAAAATTCAAAGATATTTCCAAATGTGTACATTACAAAACTGTGTATGGGAGACTGAAATGTCTGTCTCTATGCATGTTGTAGTTGGAAAGAGTGGAGATCACCTTCAACCAGAAGTATGGAAACTGAACAAAGACCAACTTTATTACCAGTGTTTACAGTAGGACTTCTAATAACTTTGTCATTTTTACGAACAGAGAGGAATCTCTGTGATGTATTGTCACGTACGTCGCAATCGGACAGGCTATGTCACCGCTATGTCAAATCCTTGCGCAATATATGTGGAATATAGTACGGTAGTTTGCGGGTGATAAGTACGTGCTGAGGGTAACCGCACAATGATGAATGTATGTGGTATTGAAAATAAAATTTATACATGGATTCTGTGGAGAAACTTTTGGTGGAAAGGATACAATGCGGCGCAGCGGAAGAATACATGAACAGTTTATGTAAACAAAGACCTATTTTCGCAACATTTTCGCAGATATCCCATAATTTAAACGGTCTCTTTTGATTGGATGAATTATATGACGTGTTATTTCTTGGTAGCATGCGTTTTGGCGAGAAGAGTGAACCACAGTAAATAAAGCAATATTTTTTTAACATTACCTGAAGTTTGAGCGTGTAAGTAAAAGTATAGGTTGCGGAAAGTGCTGTAAAGAAATCATGTCTTACATGCACGATAGCAAATGTCATGTTTATAGGAATGTATTTGTTTTCATTCGTTTCCCTTCCCATCCCCTCCTCGAAGCCCCAACAAAATTTGACATATCTGATGTAGACATGTTTACATTTTAATTTTGTCGACGTAGCGTAAAAATGATATACACGATTTTGAGAGCAGCATTGTGAAATCGACCGGAAAAAAGCTATAGCTGAGAGATTTCACGAGTTCCTGTCGATTGTGCATGATGTACTATAGAAGTTTACATGGAAAGTTTTAGGGTAAATTCTCGGTAGGTGGCGTGTATTTTGTATATAAACAGTTTTTTGCAACCATCATTTGCGGTTGTTTTGTCGTTATTGAGAAATATAACGATCGATGACACCATAAAAACATCTTTCTGTTTGTGTAATTAATTAAAAATGTAACGTATGAACGTTTTTGTCTTTTCTTGGAGAAATGCTTGGAATGTGAAAGAACCTTGCTTTAGCACAGACTCTTCTGAATGTGGTATTTTGCCAACACTAATACAAAAAAATATAATGGACACTTTTCCAGTCATGAATTCTTACTCCCCTTCCATATGGTGTTTTACAACCTTGATCGCATAGGAATGGAATGGGATAAGGCAGATTGTACTGCTACCTACACTCACTTTCAAACTGCCTCTTGCGTTTCCATGCTCTCTGTTCGTACGGCACCTCCGGTGCTTTGATTTAATTTTTGCCATGGTAAACTAAGTCCCAAAATCCAGTTTATATAATTTTTTATTAGTCTTCTGCAATTTATTAAAAACTCATCTATAATGCCAAAATCTGAATAATAAATGGTTGAATTAAAATGAAGTTTTACTCTACAATAAATGTTCTTTGTAATGCCTCTAAACAACTTTGCTGCATCATTTAATACACAATATGTCTCCCTCAATGTATGAATGAAACCCTTTCTAAAGCTAAAATTGAGTCTCCCTCAACAATGTATTGCTGAAACCCTTTCTAAAGATTAAATTGACTATCTATCATCAATGTATCGCTGAAACCCTTTATAAAGCTAAATTTGATTCTCTCTCATCAATGTAACGCTGAAACCCTTTCTAAAGCTTAATTTGACTCTTTCTCATCAATGTATTGCTGAAACCCTTTCTAAAGCTTAAATTGACTCTCATCAATGTATTGCTGAAACCCTTTCTAAAGCTTAAATTGACTCTCTCTCATCAATGTATTGCTGAAACCCTTTCTAAAGCTTAAATTGTTCCTCTCTCTCTCTCTCTCTCTCTCTCTCTCTCTCTCTCTCTCTCTCTCTCTCTCTTCAATGTATTACTGAAACCCTTTCTAAAGTTTATAGTGACTCTCTCTTATCAATGTATTGCTGAAACCCTTTCTAAAGCTAAAATTGACTCTCTCTCATTAATGTATTGCTGGAACCCTTTCTAAAGCTTAAATTGACTCTCTCTCTCCCTCTCTCATCAATGTATTGCTGAAACCCTTTCTAAAGCTAAAATTGACTCCCTCTCTTTCATCAATGTATTGCTGAAACCCTTTCTAAAGCTTAAATTGATTCTCTCTCAATGTATTACTGAAACCCTTTCTAAAGCTTAAATTGATTCCCTCTCATCAATGTATTGCTGAAACCCTTTCTAAAGCTTAAATTGACTCTCTCTCTCATCAATGTATTGCTGAAACCCTTTCTAAAGCTTAAATTCTCTCTCTCTCTCTCTCTCTCTCTCTCTCTCTCTCTCTCTCTCTCTCTCTCTCTCTCTCTCTCTCTCTCTCTCTCTCCAATGTATCGCTGAAACCCTTTATAAAGCTTAAATTGACTCTCTCTCAATGTATTACTGAAACCCTTTATAAAGCTTAAATTGACTCTCTCTCATCAATGTATTTCTAAAACCCTTTCTAAAGCTAAGATTGACTCTCCACCATCAATGTAACGCTGAAACCCTTTCTAAAGCTAAGATTGACTCTCTCTCATTAATGTTTCGCTGAAACCCTTTCTAAAGCTTAAATTGACTCTCTCTCTCTCTCTCTCTCTCTCTCATCATTGTATTGCTGAAACCCTTTCTTAAGCTGAGATTGACTCTCTCTCATTAATGTATTGCTGAAACACTCTAAAGCTTAAATTGACTCTCTCTCATCAACGTATTGCTGAAACCCTTTCTAAAGCTTAAATTGACTCTCTCTCTCATCAATGTATTGCTGAAACCCTTTCTTAAGCTTAAATTGACTCTCTCATCAATGTATTGCTGAAACCCTTTGTAAAGTTAAGATTGACTCTCTCTCATCAACGTATTGCTGAAACCCTTTCTAAAGCTTAAATTGACTCTCTCTCTCATCAATGTATTGCTGAAACCCTTTCTTAAGCTTAAATTGACTCTCTCTCTCATCAATGTATTGCTGAAACCCTTTCTAAAGCTTAAATTCTCTCTCTCTCTCTCTCTCTCTCTCTCTCTCTCTCTCTCTCTCTCTCTCTCTCTCTCTCTCTCATCAATGTATTGCTGAAACCCTTTCTAAAGCTTAAATTGACTCTCTCTCATCAATGTATTGCTGAAACCCTTTCTAAAGCTTCAGTTGATTCTCTCTCATCACTGTATTGCTGAAACCTTTTCTAAGCTTAAATTGACTCTCTCTCATTAATGTATTGCTGAAACCCTTTCTAAAGCTTAAATTGACTCTCTCTCATCAATGTATTGCTGAAACCCTTTCTAAAGCTTAAATTGACTCTCTCTCATTAATGTATTGCTGAAACCCTTTCTAAAGCTAAAATTGACTGAAAATATGATAGCAACAAATAAGAGATTGACTTTGTTCTCTTGAGGTTGTCTAATTGTTGTTTTATGTCTCGCCAGCATTTTTTCAGTTTTTCTTGACAAGAAAATTTATTAATCTTCATGAGATAATCGAATACTGTTAAATAACCGTTAAAAGTGGATTGGCCATATATATATATATATATATATATATATATATATATATTACTGATAATAATAGATATATATTAAACAGGTAGGTTAGTTACCACTTTGTAACAGATGCTTCCTTAGTACCTAAACCAATCATTGCCAAAATGATATCAAGACCTTTATTGATCGAAACTTTGAGATTTATTTGTTGGTAAATCAAATTTAAAATACTACAGAAGACCATTACAGTCCATTAGTACGATTATAGGTAATGGGTTATGGTTGGGTCATGGTACTAAGTTTGTTAAGTACTGATATCTTTACGTGTTATACACCAACTTAATACCATAGATCGGAAAAAATACAATACATCACAATTTCTGATGCTCCAGAGCCTCGGTGGCCTTAGAGTGGTCAAGAAACGCCGGCTTATAAAAACCAATGCCTCTTATACCGGCTTGATTCTTGTACCACTCGGACAGACCCTAGTTAGAAGAAATTTGTCATTTGCTCGCCAAAGGCCTATGCTTTTCTGTGGATTCTCCGTTTTTCCCCACCATCCCTAAACTGACTACTTCCAAAGAAAAGAAATAAAACCATTACTATATTTATACTCCCCTGCCAAAAAAATTACCCAAAACATCAATTATATCTATCAAATATTTAATATAACCGGCACAGACTATTCCAAAGTATACATGTTAACTGACCAACACGTGTTTGGTTGCGATTTCAAAGAGGAAATAGGTTGTAAAGATTGATCAAAGCTTTGATCAGGACCTATTGGTTTTTATCGCCCTTCTTATACTGTGTGTTTGTTAGAAATAACAGATTTAATCTTTATTCACAAACAACTGTTAACTTTAGCCGGCTTTATCTGTTAAAAGCATGGAAATCCAACACGCTTCAAAGTGTGCTTTGGTAATGAACTTTCTTGAAATATAATGTACACGGTCCAATAACAAAGATTTTCATTTACTTAAATTAGGCAAATTTTGGTTATCTCTTTTGGGACTTTGAAAAAAAGGAAAAAATTAAAACAGGTTTGATTTTCAAAACGACACTAAATTTCTTTATATCTTTAACAATAAAATTTGGTAGACCTAACTTGAATACATTCTTAGCGAAAAAAAGACGAAACTGGTGCATGGCTAAACAAAGTAGTCGTTTAATATTTACAAATTTTTAATCTTTTTCCGTAACTTCTTTAACTACAGTAAACATGTAAATACACTGCATTAATTTATAGGTATTTTTAATGCAAAAATGGCGGTTTATACACAAAAAGACCAGTTTGGCGAATCCGCATAATAAGCAAAGAAACAGATTTACAGATTGGTGAATAATGAAATTAATAGTGTGACATTATCCAAAATAACAAATATTTTCAACAGTCGTGATACAACAAAACAAAATTCCTCAACAAACAAGATAGGTCAATATATATTTTTGCTCAACGATCCTGTTGAAATCTTCAACAATCAAGATACAATAAAATAAATTTATCAAAAGTCATGATACAACACAGCACATATCTACAACATGTATGGCGAAAATGATATTATGTAACTTTGTAGTTTATTGTCCGTAATGGATAAAATACGATAAACTAAATATCCAGATCATTTATCTGCTGTTACACAACTAACAATCTCAGCAGAGTCATGATACGACACAACAAATATCCACAACAGTCATGATACGATACAACAAATATCATCAGCAGTCTTGATACGACACAACAAATATCCAAAACAGTCGTGATACGACACAACAAATATCCTCAACAGTCGTGATACGACACAACAAATATCCAAAACAGTAATGATACGACACAACAAATATCCTCAACAGTCGTGATACGACACAACAAATATCCTCAACAGTTGTGATACGACACAACAAATATCCTCAACAGTTGTGATACGACACAACAAATATCTTCAACTGTGATGATACGACACAAAAAATTTTCAAAATAGTTATGATACAATACAAGAAATTTCTTTAACAGTCATTATACGAAACAACAAATATCCACAACAGTGATACGACACAACAAATATCCACAAAAGTCGTCATACGACACAACAAATATCAACAACAATCTCCATAAGACACAACAAATATCTGCAACAATCATAATACGACACAACAAATATCCACAACAGTTAACAGTCGTGATACGACACAACAAATGTCGACAACAGTCATGATACGACACAACAAATATCCTCAACAGTTGTGATACGACACAACAAATATCCCCAACAATCATAATACGACACAACAAATATCCACAACAGTTAAGATAAGACACAACAAATATCCTCAACAGTCGTGATACGACACAACAAATGTCGACAACAGTCATGGTACGACACAGCAAATATTCACATAAGTAATGATACGACACAACAAATGTTTAAAACGTGTTCTAAAAAGACGTTTTGGTGTTTTTTGTAAAACTGTTTTTTAATTATTTTTTTTAAGTCAAGATAACGTGGTTCAGTTATGAATTCTATTTAAATTCGAGGATTTTAAGGTTTTTCAAATTTTGAACTAAAAATTATTTATTTGCGCTATCGTGATTTCTTCACAGATTTTGCAATTTTAAGTCATTCTATTGAGTTACATTTTCATTTCTTAAATAATTGTTCCACACACATCAGAAGGGGGTGGGTTAAGTCATGGTTCGCTTATTGCAATTTTGTCAACCACTTTTTTCAGATTTTTTCCAGTTGTGACTTTGTGACTTGGCTAGTAGCTTGTATTTATATCAAATACTAATGAACGATTAAACTTTAACTTGTGACTTAGCAGACCTCTTAAATCAAGTTATATTACATACTTAAATCAAAGCCCTGGAAATGCAATACTATTGTAGCGCACATCATTTAACGAGTTGATCGTTAAAAGGCGGAGTAATTAATGCTGTGATCACCCTAATTATCCAGGTAATTATCACCGCATGGGTGAGAAAATGTTATAACAATCACCTTAGATAAAAGCGACCTCTCTCCTGTTTATCATACATAAAAGAAGTATCTAAGTAATGATCTATTTGTAAATGTTATATTGTGGAGGGGGGGGGGGGTAACCTTTTGTTCAGACTTTTAATGGTATTAAATGTTAGTGGTTCTGAGGAATTCTTTAATCCTATCTATATACTCATTTTTTGTTACATTTTCTATGGCGGGTTAAATTTTTTGTTAAATGCGGCCAAATTCTAGTGAAACAGGGTTATGACATTAAAGAGAGTATTTTAAATTCGCACCTGGGCTGATTACATTTTATACAACAGCTCGTACAGGTACACACTACAAGGTTGTTATACATCCAACTATAATACAGACACAGTTTCGAACTTTTGATCTCGGTTGGTGTAACACTATGTCTTTATTTTATAATATCAGATATTTCCACCTTGATTATTTTTGTTATCAGTGTTTTATTGTTTTTGTTCTACAGGTGTTATTTACTCCTATTACCTGGCTGACTTTCTAGTTATCCTTAACTAATAACTCTATTACTGATCACCATGTGTGTTCCTGTTTCATATTCTCCTCATACAACTTACAATAGCTTCTAATTTCATTTCATACCGGGAACATTATATATCATTTTTTTTCATTTCAATTGAAGTTTCGATTATATATAGATACGCTATGTTGGAATGTTGCGAAAAAAATGTTTTAAGATGAGAGCATGATAAATATATATAGTATTGGTGTGAATGATCGCTTTTTGTTTTAATCTCTAAAAAAACTCAAAAATTTAAAACACATGTAGTAGATTCTAGTTCAAGCTGAAAAAAATTATACCTTGTGTTAACTCGGTCTACCAGTAACAAAACAAAATACAACATTACAAAAATCATATTTCTTTATATGAGCATGCGTGAGAGGTAATTTATTTCTTTCACCAACCAGGACTTTTGAAAGAAAAAATACCAATAAATTATAAATCGGTTGAAAATATAAAAATATATGACCCATTTTCTCCAAATTATTACAGACCACATACGGATTACAATCGATCTATTTTTGTCAATGTTATACATTTTTATATACATGTACATCAATCAGGGAACTCATCTGAAAATATTATTAAACATTACTGGTACTTTTGGTCAATATACTAAACCAAAAATTAAAAATAATGAAATTCGCCAATTTGGTTATGGTGTGGAACAAGTACCAAAAAATGCTCTAGATGTTCACTGTGTGTACGCACTTACAAATCCCGTACCCATCAGTATGTGGCAAGGAAACGTTCAAGAACAAACAAACAAACAAACAAACAAAAAAGCTATTTAAGAAGAATAAGAAACAAAATACTAAAACCAGTAATAATACCAGTTGCCTATTAAAACCGGAAGCAATATAATCACTGATTTTACTAAGCGAGATTTTTTTTGCTCAATATTTTCTTTTTTCAGATGTGTTCTTTGTTGGCTTTCCCGGGTAATTGCCAACTTCTTGTTTTCTAGCTAAATTCATTCCTTCTAGTTTTTCAATTGAAAAACCAAAATACTTGGTTTTATCTATTATACAATGTAATATGTAAAGAAGACGAACAAATATTATATGGACATTTTAAAATTAATTACAATGTTCTAGCCACCTCAGTCCAAAATTACGCGATCAATACATTATACATATTTTAAGAGTAGGGTTGAATAATGGTGATTTACGCCACAGACAAGATTCTTTAACTTATATCGTTAAGTTCAGTGATAGTGAAGGGAATGGAATAAAACCATCGACCTTCTAGCGGACTCCCGGTGGTATTCGAACCTATGTGGTAAAATGCACTGTGATATAGCTTCGCTGCTTTAGACCTTGGCCACACAGCCACACACACACACACACACACACACACACACACACACACATATATACATACATATATATATATATATATATATATATATATATATATATATATATATAATACTATTATGTATATATAAGTATAAATGCAACTTGGTTATAAAACAATTTTTGAACCAGAAATGGGTATTTAAATGTAAAACTTAATTATTTCAAGTAATATTGCTTATATTTAAGAATATAATAACCCTATATTATTTAAACGAGTGCGAGGCGAACATAATTTATCAAATTTTTATTCGTAAAATACACAAATGTGCATGATTAAAGCATTTCGACATCACGTAAATAAATAGACCATGTAATTATTACTAAATGTAGTATTGCTGATAAGTCTGAAATAGAACAAAAATAAAAAAAGATGTTATTGTTATTTCAAAGGTTAATATCCTTTAATTATCAAACTATTCAGTGGCTTGATTATAATGCAATAAAAATTCATTAACTGTACGGTAACACCCTTTTTTTCTCTATATAGAAATCGTTTCATCTACATTCAACATTCATTAATCTGTCTTCAGCCGTCTGTATATCTGACCAAGGTGCGTGCGATAAGCCGAAAGATAATCCGAAAACTCAGTTCGCCCTTATATTCAGTTCAATTACACTATAATTGGTCTCATTATGGGTCATATATCACACCATATCTTACCAAATCTACAAATTATCACCTATTGTTTTCAGACGTTTTACATAATTTTATTTTAAACAGAAAAAATGTATGAATGATTTGCAACATAACTTGATTTTTTTCACATTGCAGGGTTTGGTTATAAAAGATCTATTCTTATTTTTTTCAAAACCTTTTCTTATCATTTTTTGTGACAGATGTATTAAAATAGAATGTAATAAATATAGTTCATTGTTGAAAATAAAAAAATAATAGGCAGGTAGACAAAATACTTCTCTACCTGTAAGTTTGACACACCTGTAATTATTGTTAGCTATAATTATTGTTTTATCAATGATAATTTACTTGCGTTGTAAATTATTTGAAAAGATTCTACTTAAAACTTAATTTGTGTGTATCAGATAAAATGGTAAGTCAACATATAAATAAAATTAAACATCACAGTTGCGTTTATCACAATATTTAATCGGACTTGAAACTACTAAACTATACAGGTATATATGTTTACTATTGTGGGAGTTTACCGGTGTAAAGTAGGTATGTAAGTAATGAACATTACCCGTGTACACGGTGCAAAACTTTAAAATCATTCACTTCATGTAAATATTCTTTCATAAATAAGTATGTGTTTTCTTGCAAAAGGTTTCAAAGTATGGGAACGTCATAAGTTGGATGAAAAAGATGTCACAATTTTACCTTGGTTCATTACAATAACAGGCATACGACAAGAAAAAAATGCAAATAAAGCACAGACATTAAAAAAAAAAAAATTGATTAACAAAATACATGTAGTTTAGTGTTTGAAGATGGGTTAGTTCTTTTAGTACGATATTGGGTAAAAGTTGTAATAATCTACAAACACGACTCAAAATAACATCCCTTGTGATGCTAGATATATCTTAACTCAAAATTTTAGCTCTCGTGATTCGTGATGTTAAATATAACATAACTCGAATCACTAGTTTTTAGCTCAGATGAGCTATTGCTATCCATCTTCGTCCGTCGTGCGTCGGCCGTCAAGCGTCGTGCGTCGTCCGTCGTGCGTCGTGCGTCGTGCGTAAGCTTTTTACATTTTAATCTCCTTCTCCAAAACCACTGGGCCAAATTTAATGAAACTTGGAAACCATCATGCCTGGGTGAAGCCCTTTCAGATTTGCACAAATGAAGGAGTAATGTCCCCCTTGGGGCCTCAGGGGGAAATAGTGAAAAACTTTAAAAATCTTCTCCTCTGAATGTACAAGAGATATACCGTAGATATTTCATTTTTAACATCCTTAGGTTAGTTTCAGATTTGCACAAATGGTAGCCATGGGGCTCAAAATGGGGAAATGGTAAGGTACTGAGTTGGGAAATTGCTAAAAATTATGTATTTGTCATTATATCTTGAAAACTATTAACTTTTTGTGTAGGCAATGTACATTAGAATATTGTAGGTATTGCAACAACAATCATTTTGATATATGGTTCAAGGTCATATGTTGAAAGGTCAAGGTCACAGCTGCAAAAGAAGACTTAAACTGCTAATTATCTTGAAAACAATTAACTTTTTGTATAGGCATGTATATTAGAATATTGTAGGTATTGACATGACGGTCATAAATGATTCAAGGTCATCTATGTTCAAAGGTCAAGGACATAGTTGCATAAGTATACTGAAATTGGTTAATGATTTAGAAATTATCCATTGCACTTCATGCATATTATATAAAGCTACTTATAAATGAAATGTGAGTGGATATATTTCTGATTAAGTTTTGTGGGAGTTCTTAACTTGAGAAAACATGTAAAGTTTCTGTACCTAATATATTGTCTATTGCACTTTGCAAACAATTTTGGACATATCCTCAGGTGAGCGTTAAGGCCCATGGGCCTCTTGTTTTATTCTAGATATAGCGAAATTCGAAACACTAGTAATTTTGATTAATCTATTGACTTAAAATAACTCTGATGGGTAGTCCTTGTGCTTGGGTTTTGTAAAAATGTTCCAAATCAGCATTAAGAATAAAAATTTTAAAACTTTAATTCATTAATATTGTTTCAGTAATGTGATTCCGAATACATTAAGTTTGCTTGTAAGCTTTTCTGCCACGGATAAGCAATCATCAGTTACCTTACAATACATCTGAAATATTATATTTTTCCTAAAACTGGAATAAAGTTATAATAGTAAAGAAAAAGAAAATAATAGCAACAAGTACCTTGCGTAAATTCGTAACTGATGACACAATAAAGCTACACCCCTAGATCATGTTCACTGCCACTCAATTCACAGAGGTACATGTTACCTGTCATTTCGTTCACCCAGTGTTCTCAAAGTCCCATTTCATTAAGGTGCGTGGGGATTAGATATCTAGAGCACCGGCGGCATATACACCAAAACGCCATCGCCTAGGGTGGGAGATTACTCAGACCCTATTACTGTTATTCGCTTGGCGAATGCCGATGGTTTCTGATTGCTTTCACCATCCTAGATCTGAACGTCTCGATGTAAATAAAAGTTTTGACTCGGTGTAAACCACCATTACTCCACTTCACTTTGATTATCAGGTACGTGTTCAGAGACACAAAATTCTATATTCTCTTATTTACTGTACAATAAGATCCTTATATCACAGAATATCGCCGTTTAACTTCTCTGATGAGTTCGTTCGTATCAGTAACATGTATGTTTATATAAAATCTTTTAATCTATGATTTATTGACGAAAATTTATCTATCAACAACTAGAAAGTGAAAATGGAAAAATAGGATTAACTTTACACAAGCCAACACTTTTTTTTTTATAATTGGCACATTAACTTCTGGGGATATAAAGCAGTTTGATAGATAAGTGGTACTTAAACTGTTATTTTATCCTCATACAACAGATCATTACAAAAGAATCAAACACTACGTAAGTGTTTATAACCAACTGCTGGGTGATTTGCAGTTCTGTACCTTTCATCCTGATGGCTCATACATTACAAATATTTAAGTTCAATTTTTACACTTCTTTTTTTTTCGTTATAAAGTCTCTCGATTGTTTATGAGGGATGCCCCCACAGGTATATAATTGATGTCTTCAAAAACTGTACCAACAGCGTCAGTCAATTGTATTAAAAAGCCTCTTTTTTCCTCAGTCTCCGACAACGACCTACCTATAATGTATTTCTATTTATTACAATGCTCTGTCGTATAACTCACACATGAAAGGCAGTTTGGCAGCATTTTCAATAGATTTGGCTCAAATCTTTTTAGCCTATTACTTCAAACATATTTGTCTTGTTTTAATACTATGTAGATTTTTTGGCCGTTTCCCTTTGATCTTTTCTTGCCTTTTAACCATTAAACATTCTCTAAATAACAGCTTGTCGGCTTAGGTTGGCAGTTCTCTGCAGTTCTTAAGAATTCATCTGTATGTATTCTCATAACATCACTTTGAAGCTTGTCGGTATGATGTACATATATATGTTATTACTTGTTGGATTGTAATCTTGTAGACCCTATTACATCGTAATTAACATGAGACTAATCAACTAGTTGTTGTTAATCAAACATACAGATTTTTTTAAATCAGCGTTACAGGTGTGATGTTATATGTCTGTTCAGGTGTAAAATAGTTTAGTCCAGACCTAATGATACATGAATATTATCTTCATAATAAAAACCATAATAATAATAATAATAATAATAATAATAATAATAAATAAATAAATAAATAAATAAATAAAACGATTGATGAAATTGTCGAAGAAATTTTTTTCGATAAAACGAAATCATTAAAAAGTATCATCAATTGCTAATAATGTACAATGTACATTATATAATATGAAGTGAAGAGTTTAAACAAAAATTAGGCAATACTGTCACTTGGTTACTTTTTACTTTAACCCCAGCAATGTTCGATATTTGATTATAATAATAATAAATTGGACAATTGATCAGTTATGGATGTTTACCCTCTTGATAATGACAATCTGAAAGTTAACTAGAAATATATTTCTGAGTTTTAGGGACCAGTTGGTAGAATAATCGCTCTGTAAGTGGAAGGTCGTGTGGTTCGAACACTGACGACCGGGTCTGACCCAAGACTTGAAAGTGGGTAGTGACTGTTCTTTCGCCGAGCTCTCGGCATTACAAAATGAAAGTCACGGTTCTTTCGGATGGGAACTTAAAATAAACAAGGTCCCGTGTCACGGCAGGCGTGGTACGATAAAGAACCCATAATGCATCTGCGCAACGCACAGGCAAAATTTCTGCACTTTCGCCTATAGCTGGCGACGTCTCGATATAAGTAAAATATTCTTAACAGGGACGTTAAACACCATTACTCAACTCAATTCAACTCTGAGTTTTAGGATTATCACATAACACTTATTAGAATTTTATACTGGTACCATAAGTATGATAGTACTATATTTTTTACACTTTACACAGTTTAATGTTATAATCAAACTGGAGATGGATGGTTAACATCATTAGCTATCCTGACAGCACTTTTTAATTGAAAAGCAACTAGAACAAAACTCTTGTGCCCTTTCAAAGTAAGACGTTTTACAATAACTGGTTCCAATATATATGTTTTTTGTTTTTCTCGACTTTGCTGTTTCATCATTAACTTGTATTGTGTCATTTTCATGTTTGCGTTAGTTATTGCCAAAAATATGCTTTTTCAGTCTGAATTTGTTCTCCGATGAAGCAGGTTAATCAAACGTAATCGGATCCGTCTCTCTTAATGAATTAATTAATACAATCAACAATCCATATATGGCTT
This sequence comes from Tegillarca granosa, assembly GCA_029721355.1. Lineage (NCBI taxonomy): Eukaryota > Metazoa > Mollusca > Bivalvia > Arcoida > Arcidae > Tegillarca > Tegillarca granosa. The sequence continues at coordinate 51,454,277 of CM056596.1, forward strand.
ATTTCTTAAAAAAGTTCGTTAAATTTTGAACCCTTTTATACGCCAGAAACATAAAGAAAATCCTTAGAGCAGCTTAGTTTGAAGACAGAAGCAAGAGTTTGCTGAAGTTGGTATTTATAAACAAAACAGCCAAGAAAATAATACAAACATAAAAAACAAAGTAGAAAAACAACTACATGTATATAGTTTTATTCAATAACAAATTGTTGTTTAACATAGAAAGAAATTTGAAGCTAAAAGCAGATTCAAACGATGGTCAACCCAAACAGAAACATGAAACAACAAAGGATCTAAACAAACAATGGTAAAAAAAACATATACCAGATTGGCATTTCGAAATCATTGATTACGAAGTGCTCGACTTTTGACGAACATTGGAGGCAATGACAAGAACCACTTGAATTTTACGATTCCAGCAATCCTACTTATTTTACAACAAGTGGTTCATTGATAACCCTTTTATAAATAAAATCTTAACAACATTTATTTTAACCAGTGAACCATTCACAAAAAAAAAAAATTGTGGTACACAGAGAAAAATTCTCAATCAGTTCCTTGATTAGTATGTAAGACACGTGCTTGACACATTATCTATTTAGGACTTACACTTCTATATATTCATAGAAAAAAGAAGGTTGTCTCATTTTGACGAACTGTTGGGTTTGGGCTTTGAATTGTTCCCAAATCTCATCATCATTTCCATCTAATTTGTTTATGATTTATTTTTCAAGTATTAGATAAACAAAACAAACACCTTATTTATGTAAAAAGCCATTCAGGTTGGCGTCTAAAGGAACTAAAATCCATTATTTGCAGTTTTTTTGGTTTTTTTTTTATAATTCTTTGAAGTTTAAGTTAAAATCTGTGTTCTTCCTTTAACCAGGCTTGCTTTGCCATCTGATATTTCTGAAGTTATTGTACAAACACGGATAAACCTTGATATGACTTCTTATCAAGAAAATATCTTACATATTATTAAAATCGAAGTTGATATAAGGTGAACAAACAAACACTTGATTTCAAACCTTTCGTGTACAAGGCGGGGTAAGGTTGCTAGTTTTTCGGTATGTATTGTATATTCAAAATGTGTGTGAAGATAATCAACTTTGTTCCTTATGATAAGACCAATTTTACCTGACTTATGAATTTTTTTAAAGTATAAAAGACCCCCTGGATATTAAATAGAGTTGGATATACAAAGACAAAACCCTGTTGGCGTTATATCCTTAATAATTACAATCTTAACAGCTTTATATTAGAAGTTTGTCAATGTCTCCTAGACCCTTCACTGTGGAGGGCAGAGTAATTGTCTTTGTGCTCCATCGATCTGTCCTTATGTCTCATTACTGAATAGATGTTTAAGCTTAGTTAGGCGACCCACTTTGAAGTTAAGTCAAAATTGAAATATTATTGGCATGTTTTTGTCTCTAGAACGGCATATCAAAGAAAATGATAAAAAATAGATCTTTAATTATAAAGATGAAAATATATAAATTCCGTAGGATCAGTATAATTACAAAGCTATAAACTCGCGTCAAATCTCGGTTAATCTCGGTACAACGAGATCAAAGGCGGGTTGCAAAGAAAGCAGGTTCAAATTGGAATTTTGGCTGAGAAATTTGTTTACTTTGCCGTTTTCTTTAATTTGGCTCCTCATATATTACAAGGAGAATTATGGGTAGATTTTTTATATTAAAATAAGTTTTAATATCAAACCACAACCGACATTCGGGTGATTCCAGGGAGGACAGTTAATATGGAATACACAGACATCCAATTTTCATATGATTAAAGTGATATAATGCAGTATCATGCGTTAAGCTAAATCCTCTTTTAAGAACGTACGTACGATTAGAATTAGAAATGTGTGAAGTTTGGATTCGGGTTCGTGTAAGTGTAAGCGTTATGGTTACAATTAGGATTCGGTTGATGTTTTAGTTGGTGTCGGAGTGAGATGTTTGTTTAGTTGATGGTTTGGTTGATGTCGGAGTAAGCGTTTGTAAATTAGGATGGGGTTGATATCTTGGTTGGTGTCGGAGTGAGATGTTTGTTAAGTTGATGTTTTAGTTGGTGTCGGAGTGAGATGTTTGTTTAGTTGATGGTTTGGTTGGTGTCGGAGTAAGCGTTATGGTTACAATTAGGATTCGGTTGATGTTTTAGTTGGTGTTGGAGTGAGATGTTTGTTTAGTTGATGGTTTGGTTGGTGTCGGAGTAAGAGTTATGGTTACAATTAGGATTCGGTTGATGTTTTAGTTGGTGTTGGAGTGAGATGTTTGTTTAGTTGATGGTTTGGTTGGTGTCGGAGTATGCGTTATGGTTACAATTAGGATTCGGTTGATGTTTTAGTTGGTGTCGGAGTGAGATGTTTGTTTAGTTGATGGTTTGGTTGGTGTCGGAGTAAGCGTTATGGTTACAATTAGGATTCGGTTGATGTTTTAGTTGGTGTTGGAGTGAGATGTTTGTTTAGTTGATGGTTTGGTTGATGTCGGAGTAAGCGTTTGTAAATTAGGATGGGGTTGATATCTTGGTTGGTGTCGGGGTGAGCGGTTGGTTACTTAAAGTTTTGGTTGGTGTTGAGTGCGTTTAGTGACAATTAGGATGGGGTTGAAGTTTTGGTTGGTGTCGGAGTAAGCGTTTGGTTTTGATTGAAATTAGGGTAAGCGTTAGGATTGGGTTTGGGTCTATGGTAAGCCTTAGGGTTAAGCCGTTGTTAAGGTTATGCTAGTTTGTGAGTAGATATAAGGGTCGCCGATAGCGTTTTGGTTAATGTTAGGGTAATTGTTAGGGTTGTATTTGGTGTTAGGGTTAGTGTTAGGGTAATTGTTAGGGTTGTATTTGGTGTTAGGGTTAGTGTTAGGGTTATATTTGGTGTTGGTGTTAGTGTTAGGGTAATTGTTAGGGTTATATTTGGTGTTGGGTAATTGTTAGGGTTATATTTGGTGTTAGGGTTAGTGTTAGGGTAATTGTTAGAATTATAATTGGTGTTAGGGTTACTGTTAGGGTAATTGTTAGGGTTATATTTGGTGTTAGGGTTAGTGTTAGGGTAATTGTTAGAATTATAATTGGTGTTAGGGTTACTGTTAGGGTAATTGTTAGGGTTATATTTGGTGTTGGGGTAATTGTTAGGGTTGTATATTTGGTGTTAGGGTTACTGTTAGGGTAATTGTTAGATTTATAATTGGTTTTAGGGTTACTGTTAGTGTAATTGTTAGGGTTATATTTGATGTTGGGGTTAGTGTTAGGGTTACATTGATTTTTAGGATTATACTTAGGATTTGGATTGATGTTGCTGTTAGGGTAACGTAGGTATTTATGTTGACATTAGTGTTGATGTAAAGGCTTGACATAAGCGTTTTAAATGGTCTTTAGTGTTGAGGTAAAGTCTAGGGATTACGTTTAAATAAACATTATCAGAGCCACATCGGCGGATTCAAGGAGGGGTTGATAAAAAATAGAGAAAAAATGTTACCAAAAGGTCCCCAGAAATATTAAAATTGATTTTTCGTCGGGGGCTTTGCCCCAAGATCCCCTCGCCGCTTGGCGGTAGACCTTTCGACGCTCGCACAATATCTCATGATAGAATTCTAACACCTCAACCTTTCATAAAATTCTGGATTCACCTATGATGTATATTAAAAATCAGCAGCATACAAAATAATTTTTAGAACTTTTTGGACTGATGTTTATCTTGGGAAAAAAACAAAACTTTTGATTTTCGTAGCCAGACTAATTATTATTATTATATATAATACCTATAGTTATTTACGTATTGAACAAAATGCACCAGCATAATATAATGATACATAAAAGATAAAACACAATGAAAAGAAGATACATCATCTCCCGTGTGGTGAATAATGAACTCACAGTTAGCTCTACAATTTGTTATCAGACATAAATCAGAAAACATCAAAGGAAAACAAGACAGAACCGATCATCTACCTGATAGACGAAGTGTTAAAAGTTACTTCCTAAATAACAGCTTTATAACATATAACGTTTGTTTATTTATTTACTTTTACATGCAGTAAAACATTGGTATGTTAATTAGAGAATCATCATCACAAGCAGCTCGCTTTGTCTACAAGGTAAGTATTGATGTAGGTGGCTTGTATTTGTCAACACCTGTTGTTATAACACGTTTAAAGAGGTAAAGATAAAAGACTAAAAGTATTTTTTGGTACAACATTTAACAATTAACATCTCTACCTTATCATGTTTAATTAGTGTCTGATCTTCACCACCAATTATAAACTCCTTCATACACACACTTGTTATATCATATAACTCTGTAACTCTATTTCCAACTAATTTCTACTTTATAGATTTTTTTTTTTTTTGTTTTGTTTTTTTTTTTTTTTTTTTGTTTTGTTTTTTTTTTTTTGTTTTTTTTTTTGTAAAGTATGCTGTTAGTAACATTAATAAAATAAACAGACACTAACAAAGCTTCGTCATAGGACCTTCAATAAGTGAACAATTTCTTCTAACCTGTCGAGTGCTTTTAACAAGTTTAAAAAAATTCAAATACTAGTATTTCGAAAACACTATCGCCATCTACTGAAAATAAAGTCCAAAATTTCAACGCTTTTTGATAAAAATCGGAGATATTATGCGTCAAAACAATGCGTTTCCAAGATGATGATGATGATGATGATAATGATTATTAATTTTATTATTATGATTAAATTTCTTTGACATTTTAATGTGATTCTACTTAAAAGCTCTTGGTTTTCTTTCTATTTTTTCTATTTATTTACATACAGCCTTTAAACGCGAACTCATATATCTTAAATGGTTTCCGTTCAACAAGCAATCTATTGTACCGCGAAGTTTATTTTATATAACCTAGCGGTATGACACTGCAATGCTAGAAGGCGTCTAGTTACTTGTAGTTGAGTGTACTTTGTAGCACATTGAAGACTTTATTAATTATAGAGTAAATGATTATCGCCAATTAAACTAGAAACGATAAAACTTTTGATTGGTAGCACTTCCTCTTTATCTTTTTTCTCTTTAATTTTATGAAATAAAAGGCAAAACATGCGTTTAAAAACCTGTCATGTTTAATATTTTAATAATGCCTTTGAAAAATCACAAATGCCTTTTAAATTGTAAAGTTGTCTGGCGTTAGTTGAAGCAAGAATCATTATCATATTATGCCTATCCCTTCATAAACATGAAAAATGTATTTTATTTTTTTCGGTAATGGTTCTACTTAGCAGATTTGTTTGAGGTAACTTTGACGTTTAAATCATTTTGTTAGTTTTTCGGATAAAAATAACTTTGATGTCTCTTTTAATAAGCTTTTTTAAAGAAAACACTTATTCAATATTCTAGAAGAAATTTGTCTGGAGTGCCACAAACCCTTTGCACTTCCATTCGATACTACTTTAAAATATTACACCATCCCTATTTATAGGAGAACGTCATTTGTAGCTGAACAACATGAGGTAATGTATACCGATGTTGATACAAATGAAGCGTCAAGAATACAAACAATGAATCAAACATCCGACATGTCAAAAGGCGTGGATTTATTTTGATTACAATAAATGTATTCGGGCCTCAAATGCCAAGTAAACTAAAGCGTTAATTTAGGGTTGCCTTTCGTTCTTATGTTTAAATCTTTGGGAATTCCTAGTATAAAAAGGTCTGTCAATTTGCTTACATGAGAAATGGTTCTCCAGGAAATTTGGTTCCTATAAGTTTCTTTGCAACTTGCTATGTTTATTTTATTGCTGGATGTAAAACGGCTTTTACATACATTTAATGATTCAACTAACTAGAAGTTTTATTGTTTATTTGTTTAAAACCATACGACTCATTATACAGTACACTTAATCGTGTTACTTTTTGACTCAGTGACAATAAATAATAATAATAAATAAATAAATAAATAATAATAAATAATAAATGTTTATGTAGTAACATTGCCGCCATGAGTAAATACCTAAAATTGTTCTAACCACTTTCTTATTTTCTAGAATTTTCTAAAATGTACAAATAAGTACATGTAGGTTGTAATATTCACTAATAACTTACTACAATAATATGCAGGAATAAAATGGCATAAAACAATAATAAACCACGTGAGTATTAAAAAGACGAGTTTTAAAAAGGAAGATGGTACAAAGCAACTGTGTAAAAAGTAAGTCTGACCGATTCACAGATTTCAATGGCTTTAGATCGAATGTAGGAAAGATATTCAAAATAACCAATAAATTTAATTCTTGATGGATATTAATATCGGTCGACTATAACAAGAAACCATTATGATTATCACAGGAGATAGGTGTAGTACGAGTTTGATATAAATAACATTTATCAGTAAAATGGCTTATTTCATATTTTTCAGGTTTTTTTTAAACAAATCTTAAGAAGACTTATATGCGTATATAAAAACTCTATCGATCAGGATTTGCCATCAATTTATTACATTGTAATAACGAGGTTCTCGTAAATTGAAAAGGATTTGTTTCATTTGTCCATTATTCAACTTGAAACTTAATACTTGCTTAATTAAGAAATAGACGTATTTCTTACAACAAATTAAATTAAATAATGATATTGAGTATCATGATTCTTAGCAAATTAGAAACATAAGCAGTATACAAATGATCCTAAAATAGCAGCAAACTAAATGTTTTATTAAACAAACATATTGATGCTAGAAGCAGCAAGCTAAATGTTTTATCAAACAAACATAATGATGCTAGAAGCAGCAAGCTAAATGTTTTATCAAACAAACATAATGATGCTAGAAGCAGCAAGCTAAATGTTTTATTAAACAAACATAATGATGCTAGAAGCAGCAAGCTAAATGTTTTATTAAACAAACATAATGATGCTAGAAACAGCAAGCTAAATGTTTTATTAAACAAACATAATGATGCTAGAAACAGCAAGCTAAATGTTTTATTAAACAAACATAATGATGCTAGAAACAGCAAGCTAAATGTTTTATTAAACAAACATAATGATGCTAGAAACAGCCAGCTATATGTTTGATTAAACAAACATAATGATGCTAGAAACAGCAAGCTAAATGTTTTATTAAACAAACATAATGATGCTAGAAGCAGCAAGCTAAATGTTTTATCAAACAAACATATTGATGCTAGAAGCAGCAAGCTAAATGTTTTATTAAACAAACATAATGATGCTAGAAGCAGCAAGCTAAATGTTTTATTCAACATAATGATGCTAGAAGCAGCAAGCTAAATGTTTTATTAAACAAACATAATGATGCTAGAAGCAGCAAGCTAAATGTTTTATTCAACATAATGATGCTAGAAGCAGCAAGCTAAAAGTTTTATTAAACAAACATATTGATGCTAGAAGCAGCAAGCTAAATGTTTTATTAAACAAACATAATGATGCTGAAGCAGCAAGCTAAATGTTTTTTCAAACAAACATATTGATGCTAGAAGCAGCAAGCTAAATGTTTTTTTAAACAAACATAATGATGCTAGTACTTCACTCTGGTATTCGCCTAAGTTTGAATCCTTCTCTGACAGATCCTATCAAAACATTACAATAATCGTATCATAAAATAATAAAACCTTATTGTCGGTACAATACTCTCTCCCTGATCATATCCATTTCTGATTTTATAACTGTGTTTTAACAACGGTGTTCAAATTACCAGTATTTATTGTATTATGCCTGTTCTTATTTTAAGTCTAAACATTTCCAATCACACACGACATGGTGAAAATATTAATTATGTGCATTCATTTGTCCTTTTCGTTTCAAAATTTTTACAAACTGGCATAATATAATACTTAAAAAGAACCCTTATCCCCAAGTTGCATATTTTATAGCAACATGTTAAAAGATAAAAATCAAACTAGATTTGCAGCCCTTTAGCAACATTCTATAAAAACAAAACATTCACGTATAAATTTAAGGATATAAAACTCCCGATTTTGGACAGAAACTGGATGTAATGATAGAATACTATCCAGTCGTGTATCTGGTTTAATTTTTTATACCGCCTTATCTAAAATAGATCCCGAAAAATATATAATGTGGTTTTTTTTTAAATATGATTATTTGCAATAATGACTCTTCTGGTAAATATGTCGATTTTTTCCTATTTGCACAAAAAATAAATAATATACGATCATTTAAATACATAACATCCATCTTTTTTGGGGCCTCGGAGGATGCGTGGCCTGAAGCCTTCTGGATCACAGTGTCTCTCACCGCTTGGGTTCAAATCCCGCTCGGACAAATGCTAATGTAAGAACGTTTGTCAGTTCGCTTGCTGAAGGTTGGTGGTTTTTTTCAGGGTACTCCGGTTTTCTCCAAAATCCCAGAATGACCGACCCGTTATAAGTGAAAAAAATCTTGACTGGGGCGCTAAAACAACATAACTCCACTCCCCTTTTCAGCAAGAAATTTTAACTACAACAAAAGTACGTCTTGTTTTTTCTAAGTTAACATTGTTAACAACTCACCGGATTAATCTGACTGAAAATTCCGTTTATTTTTATTTCTAAGTCATTAATCAAGTATGAAATTGACCATGAACTTTGACCCTGACGAATGCAAAAGGCCAAAGGTCGACATTGTATATTGACAGCCTCAAGAATTAATTATTAAACATCATGTATACGTAATAGAACTTACAGTGAAATTCAATTGCGTCAAATAGAAATTATTGTTCACTCTGTTAAGTGTAACCTTTTGACAATTTTAACGAGAGAAAAATCATGTTCATTGTGATAATATTAAATTCTCTTACAACAAAACTGAAAATGTTATTGTCTTTGGTTAATGTACAATCATTTCTTTAACATTCTTTATTCATGCTTCATTTATTCTCTCAGAATGACTAATGCTGTTTGGTTTATTTCCTCTGTATTTTAGGTTCATAAAGATGTTCTACAAAATGGAATGTAAAAGAATTATTCATTATAATATCATATTTTTAGTAGGGTTTAAAATCTCAGACGTTTGCTATTGTGTACTGATATAAAAGTTGTAGATCCCGTTAAATTTTACGTCACAGTGCAGGCGTTGACGTCGGTAACGTAAAAGAATACGTATGACAATTACTTGGAGATGTTTTAATTATGATAATTGTTAATATGCCTGTAAATCACGCTGGTCACATGACAAGATTTACAAGTCATGTAACAAAAGCCACAAAAACAAATAGAAACGAAAGGAAATAAAATCACTTTGAGGTGACTTCATATTTAACTCACGGTTTTGGACGAGCATCTGACGTAATGCCGATCAGTGATGTGTTGAGGTACCTTTACATGGTCCGACCAGGCCTCGGTTTCACAATCATTCCTTAACTAATATACATGGTCCGACCAGGCCTCGATTTCACAATCATTCCTTAACTGATATACATGGTCCGACCAGGCCTCGGTTTCACAATCATTCCTTAACTAATATACATGGTCCGACCAGGCCTCGGTTTCACAATCATTCCTTAACTAATATACATGGTCTGACCAGGCCTCGGTTTCACAATCATTTCTTAACTAAGATTTTCTTTTAATCTGACAAATTCGAAACCTTAATCATTTTGTTAATTGTTGAGATTTTTAGTAATGTAAAGTGTCATTTTAGAGATCACTTCAAGCTTGTAACATCTGTATTTTGTTTAAACGAATGTTAAATGTTTCATTCGGAAATAGATTGCTAAAATTTGCTAAATTTAGATTAAGGAAAATCTTAGCTAAGAAATGATTGTGAAACCTGGGTCTAAACTTTTTTTTGGCAACTCACTATGAACCTATCGACTTCAGATTGTGGTACCAAGCGCAATGGGGTCTGGTAGTGTGGTTGATGTACACTTTGTAGGAACGTGTTACCTCCAAGAAATATACATTTTGAAGTCGTGTAATATATGTTCAGACGTAATGGCGTCCGGTGGTGTGTTTTCGTATTACAAAAGTTGTTCCAAGTGCTTAACATTTTGGAGTAACTGATTATGTTTTTACCCACTCAGCTTACGTAATGGCGTTCTTTGGTGTGTTCGAAATTAACTTTGTAAAATCGTAAATAAACCGGGACCGTTACATTTTAAGCAACTTAATATATAAAGCTGCCGACTTCAAACGGGCACCTGCTGATGTAGTAGTGTCTATAGGTGTGGTGCAGTTGATATTTCATAGGATTATATCTGAACCTTGAGAGACTAAATTTAAGTCGCTAATTTTGAGATTAAACGAGCATCTGACAAAAAGGCGTTTATTAAAAATAAAACTTTTCCGAAACATTAAATGTTCATCCAATGTTTTAAAACGTCGGTTCTAATTGTCGCTGGTTTAATCGATATATATTTTTTGTAAAGAATGAGTCTCAAAAAGCCGAGATCCGCCTATAGGAAAAATGTCAAGGAACAAGGTTACACCTTTGGGAGACCTCTATATCCCAACATCCATTCGAGGCCAAATGCAAATTAATTTTAGCCTAACTTGCCCATATAAAACATAACGTAATAAAGGCGTCTCAAAATTGTTACTAGGAAAAAACTTAATATGAAAATGTGTCATTGGTCGTTTTCTCACTATTATTTTCAATGATTATGAAGAGCAAAATTCAAAGTACATGCCATGATTTTCGCCTGTGAACTAATGCAGCGCCTACATTCCAATGGTAATAGCCCTGTGTTTAACATGCTTTATAATGTTGCTTTGTTTACCTTGAACTTGTATAGGAAACGCACGTGAATTGACAAGTTGCTTGATGATAGACCATAACGTTGTTAGATATATATCAGAAGTACTGTAACAAGTTTCAATGAAGTGTTCAGATGAACAGTGCGTAATTTAATTGGGTTATTTGTTGATGAAGCAAATACACTGCGTTTAAATGAAAAAAAAATATTGTAAAAGTGAAAAAACTACTAAGAAATACATGAAAACAAATAAAAAAAACGGACGACATACGAGATTCGACCTTATGTCTTTGAGGTTATCATTCCCTACGTCTTACCACACAGCCAGCGTAGATGACATGGGAATACATCGTATGCTAGCTAATATCATGAATATCAAGTACCGGTATTAATATTGTTCGGGGCGATGTGTTTTATCTTTATTCCCAAAGTTCAATGCCAGCGCATCCCTCTCCATCAACCAAAATTTGCAAAACAGAAGATAAAATATAGAAGTTTTGGTAGTCAAAATATCGTTGATGGAGAGGAATGCGCTCTATGTGTATTAATTGAAAAACACGGTTATTTCCAAAAATACGGTTATTTCCATCAAAATTTTCGTATTTGTATGGAAGTATGCGGAATGCAGCATTCTGAAATGTATGTTTAAACACATAATGTAATGTTTTATCAAACATTTAATATTCAAAACCGTTTCGTTTTGGTACTCTCTTTTGGATGTTTAAAGTGTAAACATTATTGTAACAAATTTAAAATTTTGAATTCTATAGTCGGGTGCCTCGGCTTTTTGAGAATCATCCTTTCACTTGTCATAGAAATTAACATGTATTAGTCAATGTAAAATAAAACCAATAACTACCAGTTCAAAAACTGTTAAAACCGAATGAAATAAACATCGTTCTGTATAAAAATTACATTTTGTTGAAAATGGTCCGTTTCTAAAAGTACGGACTTGTCATTTTTATAAAGTACTGGGTGACCGCTCGGTTTACCAAGACGGACATGACATGGTTAAATTTGAATTATGATTGTATTATAATTATTAAAAAATAAAAATATTTCAATCCTTTAAATTTCTAGAAACAACTGAAACATTTTAAGAAGAATACCTGTAATTATTGTGAAAATCTAATGAAAAACATCCATAATTATTGTAAAGGTTTAATGAAGACTTTGTGATATTTTAATTTTTTCTCACAAAACATGAACTTTTAGTACTACAATGTAAATAATAATTATTTCAATATTTATTTCTTTTTTTTTTAAATAGTGGATTTTCTCCAATAATTTCCGTCGGTATTTTGGGGAAAAAATTACAGAGTTTAGAAAAACTTACGACTCGATGTTGTGAAGGACTCGTCAAGAGGACGGGACATGCTGGTTTACCCACTTGGACAGAGTAAAGATTATGTCAACAATTTGTCTTTGATGTTTACCGCTCATAAGGACAGTGACTAGGACTGGTCTTCGCTTGGTTAATTCTAAACATTGTTCAAGCACTCACCGCTCTATTTAAACATAACTACGCACAAAATTTATTATTTTCAAAAAAATGAAGTTGTGAATGACAAATCAGAAATGACAGAGGAGTAAAAATGCACCAATGGTAAGATAATGCTTATTCTATTATTGTACATGTATTGGTATACAAGGACGAAAATCAATGAGTATTTTATGCATCTAATTCATAGTATTTTTGCAATTTTTCAAAAAGTTGCCTTCACGAGTAAACGATTTTTTTTATATTAAAGAGATAAATTCAAAATAAAAATAAATATACAGTAATTACAAAATTTATATAAATTATTATTATTATTATTATTTTATTATTATTATTATTATTATTATTATTATTATTATTATGTTTTTTATGTTTTTGTTATTATATAATTTATTACACTTATTAAATTTGAAAATAGTTCGTCTTTTTAGTGTCAATCCTAACGTTATAAATGAATACAATTGATGCTAAAACCGCTAAATATTAAAATTGAAGATATAACAATATATTTCTGAGTTTCCCCTTTTAAATGTTTAGAGTATGCATACCTGTGTTATTTTAGATCAAAATTTTTCCAGTAATATTGTAAAATCCAAACAATGATAGAAATATCTTTGATATGCGGAAATTTGACTGTTATGCGATGTATTTCATACTATTGTAAAAAGCAAATGAATTTCAGTGATTGAAAAAATTAAACCGTTTGATACTCAATCTTATTTGTCAGTTTTGTTGTTTAAAATAATAAACATCTCAGATTTTCCTTTGATAAAACTACCCAAATGTTCACGGATATCTTAAAATTATAACCACAAATTAAAGCGGGTCTGGGAAAGTTCAATTTATTTCACAAACAGAACAATTTGATTTTTTCTTGAATAAACCTAGCGATATCTTGTAATCTAAAACATATTTACATTTTTTATCAATGCCAAGTAAGCGAGAATCATTTTACCAACAAAAAGATCAAAATAAAACAATTTTCGTGATTTCTTTGATCTTTAAATATTTATTTGTAAAACTGTCAGTTATTAACGTTTTGATAAATTAACCTTCGTGAAATAAAAACAGGTCTAGTATTTGATCATGAGAGGGAATTAAGATGATACGTATATGTTTAAACTATAAATGAAATCCCCCAACATTTCCCCCCACCGCTTTGTAATAAATACAAAAAATCGCCGTGAACTACTGTTGTAATTTTGACAATAATATTTACCGGTGTGTGTCTAAGAATATAAACACAACTTTATTTATAGAATTCACAAGCGGTACGGGAGTACTTTACAAGCAATACACTAAAATACTGCTATATACAGTTCACTATGAATATATCTCAATTGACGTAATCAAGCTACTAGTTTCTAATCCCATTCTAAGGTAAATTCTAGTGTGAGAAAGTTTGGGTTTATTTATTTATTTATTCATTTATTTTAGTTCATTAGCGGTAGGTTAACATTTATCTTCGGATATTTCGTTTTAATCTACTACTCAAGAAATGACCGCAAGATATTTTTTAAACCCAAAGTTCCCGATATTTCTGAAATCGTATAAAGTTTGGGTAAAATTCAACTGGTTTTGGATTGCATGTCACCCACTCCCCTAACGGTACTTACGTTTGAGACACCAAACGGACCTTATCTGCAATTCATCTTAGTTGATGGAATTGAGGCTAGTTATTGTAGAGTTCTCCGCATTCAACCATGCTTCTCGAACTTTGTCTATGTCAACTCAGTCTTGCCTGGTGTTTCAATCGATCGGGAGTACTATCTAATCCCGCTGTTCAGTCTTTAAGCTGACAATCCGTGGGTTGAAATGACCATTGTCTAAAACACTCTACAGTCTCTTGTTTAGTGCAAAACAAGGAAATGGAAATTTATAAAAGTATTCTGCTTTGCGATTAGAAATCGGACGAAAACAAGGATTGCCTTTTTGGTGAGATAACTGATTAACTTTACAACTTGTTTTGACTTAATCTCGCCAAACTCTTCTGCAACTTTCTTTATTATTTTAAGATAAAGTATCTATTATGAGATAAAATTTTTATTAGCTTTTTTCAAATCGAATTTCAGCAGTGATACAAATCCATTAGTGATGTAACTGACCAGTTATAACTATAAGTGCAATTTGATTATATTAGACACAGAGTCTTTAAAAATAGTTAAAACAAAACTAATTAGGTAGGTAAACACACAGTACGTTTGTCTGTCGTACTAAAAACGTGTGGAGAGGATTAGTGCAGATATTTGAAGCCCTACCTTGAAGATCAAAGAAACCGACAAAGCAATCACAAACATTAATAATCATCCTAATTACTGGATCAAACAATTCCCAATTTCAGTTGTTTATCATCTACAACGTGTTGATATGAAATCGATCATATACAGGAAGGGCTTCTAAATCAACCCTTGGAAAATAGCACTAAGTCCTCTCTGAAAAAATAATAAATAAAATTCCTTCATAAAAAGGTTGAGTCTTTATATTTGCGTTCTTCCTCTCATTTTTTTTTAATCTAAATCTCACTAAACATTCTTATTTTTCATGTCAAAAGTAGGTACGCATTTATTTGAGTTTTTCTTGCATTTTGCCGTATAGTATATCAGCGTGTTTCTGTACAATGTCCCAGCTAATGTCAAGGTATAAACTCGTTTGGTAAAATTGAATCGTCTTATTTTGTTTTATATGTAACTTGCCGGTGATATTACTTTTTTTTTTTTTTTTTAAATAAGTTTCCTTTTAATTTAGAATTTCATGCCAATGAATTTTAGCTGAAAGCTTAGATGAGCTATTGCTATCCATCTTTGTGCGTCGTGCGTAATCTGTTTACATTTTAATCTTTTTCCAAAACCACAGGGCCAAATTTAATGAAACTTGGTAACCATCATGCCTCGGTAAATCCCTTTCAGATTTGCACAAATGAAGGAGTTATGTCCACTTGGGGCTCCATAAGGGGGGAAATAGTGAAAAACTTTTAAAATCTTCTCCTCTGAATCTACAAGAGATGTACCTTAGTTATTTCAATTATAACATCCTTAGGTCATGTAGTTTCAGATTTGCACAAATGGTAGCTACGGGGCTTAAAATGGGGAAATTGTAAGGCACTGAGTGGGGAAATTGTTAAAAATTATATATTTGTCACTATATCTTGAAAACTATTAACTTTTTGTAGAGGCATGTATAATAGAACATTGTAGGTATTGACATGACGGTCATTTTGATATATGGTACAAGGTCATATGTTGAAAGGTCAAGGTTTCAGCTGCAAATGAAGACTAAATTACTAATTATTTTTTAAAACTATTAACTTTTCAAGTTTGTATAGGCATGTTCATTAGAATATTGTAGGTATTGCGACAACGATCATTTTGATATATGGTTCAAGGTCATATGTTCATGGAAAGGTCATATCAACATAGGAATACTAAAATTATTAATTATCTTGAAAGCTATTAATTTCATGCATAGGCATGTATATTAGAATATTGTAGGTATTGACATGACAATCATATATGGTTCGAGGTCATATATGTTCAAAGGTCAAGGACATAGCTGCATAAGTATACTGAAATTGATTAATGATTTAGAAATGATTATTGCACTAGTTACTTCATGCATATTATATAAGCTACTTATAATTGAAATGTGAGTGGATATATTTCTGATTAAAGTTTTGTGGAGTTCTTAACTTGAGAAAACTTTTAAAGTTTCTGTACTTAATATATTGTCTGTTGCACTTTGCAAACAATATTGAACATTTCCTCAGGTGAACGTTAAGGCCCATGGGCCTCTTGTTAATTGATTCTGTTGTATCTTTAACATTTTTACTAGCCGCAAATAGTTGCTAAAATGCTGATGCGACTTAATACAGCAATTTACTCAATTATCCCGTAAGACATTATTTAAAGACAATAAATAAATAAATAAAAAAATAAAAAAACCCGGTCTACTTCACTCACATGGACCTAGGTGGCCAAATGGCCTAACGCACTAGCCTACGGATCACAATGTTCCTATCAAACAGTTCTGCACCATAAAAGCTTATCACTGCCTTAGTTAAAGATCCTACTTCGAGATACATGTAGTTTGTCTGATAGTTAGTTAATTGCAGACATATTCTGCATCGGTTCGAGAAACCCGACGACCTTTAACTTGCGATCAGACACACACACACACACACACACACACACACACACACACACTATATATATATATATATATATATATATATATATATATATATATATATATATATATATATATTTGACCACATGAAAACATGAAATATACCTATTGAGACCAGACTTTTGGATCGGAACGGTGCTGAAAACGATAACTGAAGGTAGCCAGTGATATTGTTCATTGCATTTTTGACAGTATGTCCTTCATTAACACGTGCATTAAAAATTTTGAAAATAAAATCGAATTTAGTGAACCAACATTAAAAGGAGCCATATTTTACACATTTGGCTTTTTAACGATGATTTGATAATCATCTCAGTTTGTACACTTTCTTCCGTATTTTAGCGGATGTACTGCTTTAGGAGATTTTTAAGCGATCTTTTTATGTTCAATTGTGTGGACGATTTTCTGTGTCAGTGGTGATACATTATAGGGCATTCAATATTTCTCAATACACGTATTTTATTCTATTTTCTGGATGTTAGTTACATTTAATTACCATTCCTCCTCAACACAATAAATCTATTGACATTCGTAAGACTTGGAGGTATTAGATATCCGACAGTGTGTTACACGACACCGGTATCTTTGAAATCCAACTACAAATTAATTCAATCATGATATTAGAAAGTTGATTACATCAGTATAATAGTGATCGTACAATCAGAGGCAACTTGAACATTTCTTTGTTTAAAAGCCCATTTATATGTATTACAATTTCCTATTTTGCTTTTTGTCAAATAAGCATTATTCTTACAAAATCTACTGAAAATATGTTTTTGGGGGGCGCTTGGTCGACGTGCCACATGCCACGTCATAGAAACATGTCGGTCTAATGGTAAGAAGGGTTATAGTGTTTCAGATTGCTTTAAATTTCAAGTTATATTTCGAAAGATGTATGTCACAAGAATAACAACTTGGTTTTGAAATAGACAAGCCAATGACAAACAATAAAGGAGATGAGTGGTTACCATGAACCAGTGCCTTATGATACCACGGGGTTATCCGATATTCTTAATATAGTTGACTGGCTCTATGGCAACATATTGAATCCTGGCTCTTCGAGAAGTTAAATTGCAAAATTGTGTACAAATTGCTAGCCCTCTGAAAGTCGTAACTAGGTTGCTCTTCAGTAACGCATCAAGTTGTATTTGGATTCTTATTATCAATAAAGTTGTACATGTTACTTTGATTTTTTTTCTATATCTTATGCGACGTATGTGTCATATGTAACATTTTGGAATTATATTATTCAGTTATAAAGAACTTTTTGAATTTTATCGTTAGATACATAAAAAAAAACTTTATTTCTACATAGTCATAAAGCATTTTTGGAATGTATTCAACGATAAAATGAAAAAGAAATCTTTATGACAATTCAATACATTCAAAAAATGGTATAAGACAACTGTATGCTTTTTAGTTGTAGTTTTTGTTTGTCATTAGGGTGGAACCGCTGGAATTGAGGTAGAGTGGACGTCTTAGAAGTTCAGGAAGTACTTAGGACAATATTCTCGACACATAATACATGTAATATTGACCACGTGGTCCGACGTTTTCGGTCAATAAACCAAATGTGCGTTTATCGTGCCTTTTGTTTTTAATATATAATGCCTTGTGGTATAGTTTGGTGGGTTTAACATTTCAAAGTAGACGTCATTCTGCAGAAATTTTTATTTATTTTTGGTGTAAATGAAATAATTGCATAAAATGTCTCAGCTAGTGTGATCATTGTTTGCTTTTAAAAGTGTTTTGATAAATTCTCAGATGGCTTTAAAGGAACACAATATTACGAGTCACAATCCTTAACGCTTGAGGCTCATACTGTTGTAACGGAGTTGCCGAGTCGATACGTTCTTGTTTTCTGCTAGCCTTTTCCCCATTTCATGTGTTGTGTTATTTATTGCACTGACTGTTACCAAGAAAATGTTGTTTTTTTAACTGCAAAATCCCGTATTACGTTTTTGTTAATCGGGCGTAAAACAACTTCACGCGGATTATGAACTAACCTAACGTCAATCATGACATTTGCGTTTTCGCAGCGGGTTATTATTTAAACGTTTGAACCGATTGTGGCGACTTTACAGTTTTTAATAGTCCGGACCATTAGGTAAAGTCACAGTTCACCAATAGAATAACAAACCAAGTCCTTTATTGTAGTTTAAAAAGAGAGAATGATTAAATGAAATACTATGATTAAAGTCGACTTAATTCGGTTCGCATCAGGCTTCTCAAATGTCTTCAAAATAAAAAATTGCGTCTGATGTAGGGAATAATTACAATCTTTACACGGCGAAGCGCTGACTTCAGAAAGACATGTGACATTGCTCTAGACATATTCCTACAGGACAAATGAAGAAATAATGAAAAGGCAGGAAAGAAATATCATCATTTACGGAACTCTTTAGCGTGAGAAAACAATTATAGTCCCAGGGAGATGACAGTAAAAATATCAAGCGGATATTAATTATATTCTTTTACATCTTATATTTCTGTGACGAGGTCTAAATCTTTTCATAAGATTACACTGTCATCTATTAAAACGATCTGTTTTTAGTCTTTAATTAAACATCTATTTTGTTTCTCTTTACCTGCTTGATGGAGAGAAACACTTCATATTTATCAATATTCAGATCAAGCTTTTAAATTTTAATTTGGTTAAAATTAAAATACAGTGAGTGTAAATTGTTGTTTGTAAACTAGCCTTGTAAAAATTTTAAACGTTTAGCTAGCTACCCTTGTAGTGCAACTGACAGTAAATTAAGGAAGAACAGAACGGCTTTAAACAAACGGTTATTTCTTTTTCATTTATTATGCTCATACACTTTTTTTTTCTATTTTTATGCTACTTTTTGAATTCTAAAAAGTATTTGAAAATTGCCATATGGTATTTTTAAATATATATTTTTTAAATTCAAGAACTAGCAAATGAAACTATTGCTGAGACAATTTTGTGTACCGGTATTATTCATTAAATTAAACTTCCAAATTAAGGTGTAAAGAAACTTTGAGTGGAAGAACTTCAATGCAAATGAAAATAAACAGGCTTCTTGAAGTTAAGGTTTTTTTTTGCTGTGTTTCAAATGGAAAAATTAAGACACGAGTTTCACCTTTTTTCAAACTTAAGTTTTATGAATATTTCCTCGTTCGTAAAATAAATATCCCCCCCCCCTAAAAAATTAAAGATAGATGACCCAATTTTAAAAAAGCTCAATATTTTAATCTATCGGTTCAAAATTCGACCAAATTTACAAAAATCAATTCATGCAAAATAGTTGTTAAATAGGTTTTGCTAGCGTTTTCCCGCAATTACGTCATTTTTAAGGGTAATTGCGATGTAAACATTTTCAATATTTTTAATTCGACTTGATAGCCATGTGCTACTTTTGAATTTTTATGAAATAAATACAATTCAAAAGTATTGTCATGTGCAAAATTTTGAATATTTCTTTTTGTAAAAATTCAAAATTTTGCACATGATATTTATCACGCGATACACCGTCGAACCCCGCTGAAATCAGATACATGTTAATTATAAGTTTGTTTTGTTTTTAGATCTTTCAGTGTGGCAACTACAAAACAGCGGAATATGGAGAAAAGTAATATTACATAGATCTGAAGGTAAGTATATATATTATAAAGCGTCACCCAGAAGAATCAACATATATAACATTAAAATTACTTTACAGATCAATACATGACTTACACACACGCTGCTGTGGCTGAGTGGTTAAAGTATTACCCTCAAAACTCAAGGCATCCGGTCACCGCTATGGGTTCGACTCTTGGCACCGCTATGGGTTCGACTCCGGTCACCGCTATTGGTTCACCCGCATCTTAAATGGACCGCAGTGTTTATTTGTGACATTGTAAGCGAGTGCACTGGCACCCTTAATGATTGTCTAAATTGCGCACTTGTACAGCGCGTATCGGAAACTTTAGTATATATACCCTCATCACACTGTCATGTGCTACTTTTAAATGTATTATTTCATAAAAATTCAAAAGTAGCGCATGAAAACACGAACCTGGGATCAATCCTCGAAATTGATAAAAAAAATGTCCCTTCATGAATAGCTAAAATTGCAGATATGACGTTAAAAAAGATTCATCCAACTTACTAACCATAAATACTTACACCTGTTTCCAAACAACTAATGTTTTAGTATTATTGGAAATCTTCACCGAGTTTGTGAGCGTCACTGTTCTCAAAACCGAGTAGACAGTATTTTCCATTTTCCGATATTCTTTGGGTATCTGCACTTTTTCTACCATCTTATTTTCCCGTTTCGGTTCCTTGAAACTTTTTAAATATCAACAACGTAACCACGATCATTTTTTTTATTCTCATTAATTTATATCTCCTAATCTTGAGTTTTAATGGATGTTTACTTTTTTCCATTGTCTCTTTAACTGTAAAATGGCACGGTATACAATAAAACAACTTAAAAATCAGTTAAAAAAAACATCTACCAAAGTAATCAAATAAGATGCAAAATAGTCGGTCTCTAAAAAAAAAATAATCGGTAATTTTAATTTAATTTAATTTAATTTTAATTAATTTAATTGTTTAGAATCTTTGGTCAAAGGATTTGTCTTGTCGAAATTTTGAATATTACTTTTTGTAAAAAATCAAACTTCTGCACATGACATAATGACAAGAAGGTCCTTGTTTTGGACGCTTAAGTTTTTCTTATGATTTGGTTTCAAGTTTTTTTAGATTTTACAAACGTTTTTGATCGTGGATAATTGTTACAGGATTCTACTACATGTAGTTGCACTTATAATTTGCTACACTGAGATTTGCAGAATTGCAAAAAACTATATTGTAATGTGATTCAATAGAGGTAAATGACAAATAACACATGGGTGTGATAGTGCTTTAGTCCGCTGGAAACACTGACATGTTGTTAAATAGTTTGTTAATAACTTGAGCAGAGAATACAACAGTGGTTTTATTGTTTTGTAAAATAATAGCGTCACTGCAATACACTTAAATGAAAATACAATACTTCTTAAAAATTAAATAAGTATATAAAAATATTAAATTAAATAATAAATATTTGAATGTTGAATGGGTTGTTTGAATCTAAATAATTCTATTATAATATTTTTAATGTTTACAAACTTTTTCTATTGTTATAAGTTTTAAAGTTTTACAAACGATAGGTATTTGTAAATATTTTGACCAAGATTTGAATACAATACAACTATACAAGAATGTTGAAATATATACATTTCTATTTGAATTAATAAAAAAAAACCTAATGTTAGTTATTCCACTTTTCACTTCCCGCCCATCATTCTTATTAAGTTAGTAATAAGTTTGACCTTCTCAGTTTAAAAATTGATAAATAATTAGGTTTATATATTGTAACTAGATTTTGTCACACCTTTATTTACCTGTAAAATTAAACACGTGCTTAGTATCTTGTTTAAGAATAAAACAACACGAACATTCATACGATTGTTATAAGAACCTAGTTTACCAAATATTCCTATGATAATAAACTTCTGGTTCACTTTGATGAAAAATATAATTGTTTGTTTAAACCTTTATGAATCAAGATAATGAGATTTTTCTCAATTCAGTTTTTCGTTTCTTCCTAGATTAGAGGGATTCATTAATTATGATATTGTATTCAATTTTCCCTCTAATAACTAACGCCTTTTATTCTTTTCTCGTTTGTAAGGATAAACATTATTAAAGGCTGATACACTATTTTAATATAAAGATTGGGTATATTTTTTTGTAAATTTGTCGCCAAACGTTAAGTCTAGGTTTGATGGTTAAATGATAAATATCACAATTATAGACAGGTAGATATTAAAAAGTTAAAATAAAATGTTTTTATTTTAAAAATGAAAAGTCGTTTAACTGTAAAGACTTTGAACTATGATCTGTGACTAAATGGTGGTTTTTTTTTTTTTTTTTTTTTTTTTTTTTTTTTTTTTTTTTTTGAGGTCGAATTTAGATGTCAAATCCCGTTATGCATCGTTACCATGTAACAGTTTTTGAGAATAAAGTCTACATTCAAAAGAAAGGATATTTTTTATATAAAGTTAACCTTTAACCCTGAAAACAATACGTACATGTTAATGACCATGCCCTATTTTCACAATCATTCACCCAAATGAGTTTATACTAAACTAAAATATTACAATTTTTCACTCATCAATATTTTAAAATTTTCCGAGCCTCCTATATCTGAATCATATCGTAGCTCGCTTGTTTGGATAATTTTTTTTTTTGTGACATTCTTTATTATAGCATTTTTTTTGATAAACGTTTTTTGGTTTCGTTGTTCAAAAAATCTCTATGATGTCAAACAAAATCAAATACTAAAAAGAAATTAATGAACCTCCTTGACAACAGCCAAACGGCCAATGCAACCAAGAACACGACGCAAAGCCTTTTGTTGTGATGAAAGATCCACTGTTTATCTGTTTACTGGAAGCTTAAGTAAAGCCTAGTGGTGTAGTAAAAGCTCAATGGGGGCAAAGTAAATTGGTTTAATGTTTTTTAACGAACATCGGCAATATTTCAGCTATTCGTGTCGGTCCATTAAATTGCTACCGAACGCTAACCAGTTGGGGCCTACTGTCATGTGCAGAATTTTGAATTTTTACAAAGAGAAATATTCAAAATTCTGCACAAAAAAAGTAAATATTCAAAATTCTGCACATGACACTACGACAACGAAAAGCTTTCTCACTTGCGTTCGACTTGGGCCGAACCCACAGCGGTGAGACGATTTGAGGTTGCATATGAATGCTAAAACTGTAACCGCTCGGCCACCGCGGCCACGTTTGTTCATTGGTATACCAATAGTTCATAGAATCCACACTCGGTTTGTTCAAGCAAAATATTTTCATCGTTGTCTATAATCGGTACATATTTATGTGTTTGTTTTCGAAGGCCTAATGTTCATACCCTCTCTTAACATCTACGTCTATATTAAGCTATGTACCCGTGCGTATACCCATAAAACAAAATGTCCTTAAACACCCAAGATTGCATTTATACGATATTATCTTAAGATGTTGATATCGTTGGTGATCTGTTATTTAAATTGTTTTGACAAACACCTGCAAAAGGTCGCTTTTTGTGGTCAACAAACATCAAATAACGTTGACATATGAACCGCTAAAAGGGTGGACAAATCACACCTCCTTCTAATAACTCCATACCCCGGAAACTTAATTATCTCCACAAAAATGGCGCGTATTTATACCGCACTATTTCCCTTGATGTATTCCGTTAAAGTATACGATTGAACATGATAAAGGTATTTGCATGATTAAATATCCGAGAACATCACAGTTCTCTTTGATCAGGCCGACACGACGTGAGCTAGGACAAGCAATCTACGAATCAGTTCATTTAAAGACTGTTTGTTTGATTTTACAAAAACTGGCCAACTTCATTAAAACACGTGTTTTGTGATGATTAGCTTATCTGGAAGACAAAATCTGACATGGAAATATGGACTTTCACCGGGGTTTTAAAACTTTGATTTAATATTTACAAAGGAGTCCATTTTAATGATATTGAAAAAGTAGGTTTATCAGAATAAAGATAAAAAGAAACAAAAATGAAAAAAGGACAAAATAAATGCAACTTGAGTATTAAATACAATTCATTTTCCATTTAAAATCATTTGACATTTACACATCTAACATGGAAAATTAAATTTAAAAATGAAAAATTACGAAACAAGAAAATGCAGATACAAGTAAACGTATATTTTGTTATTGGACTGATTCTTAATTTCTCGACTTGCGAAGGCCACTTTATATATTTGCATAATGGTAACCTGCTACTTTTCTAGATCAACAGACAGATTTTACAATGGTTCCTATGTGTTCATTTAAAGCTGCATTAAGTTTTCCTAGGGAAAAAAATAAAACGGCGCTGATCTAATTAATGATGTTCCTAATGAACAATGTGACATTTAGTTCAACGATACAAGCTTGAAAAAATATAGAAACAATAGTAATTTCCCTAGCGAGGTGTAGCATGTGGGATCTAATATTAGAACATCATTACGTCAAAAAAAAAAAAAAAAAAAAAAAAAAAAAAAAAAAAAAAAAAACAACGGGTCATTTAAACATTTAAACACAACTTACAAAACGGTGAAAAACGATAAATTAAACACAAAACTTTCAATGAATTTGTCATTGTGACTTAGAAAGGGATACATAACACCATTTCAAATACATCTGGATATTAATGAGGGACAATTAATACAATTTTCACCCTTGATTCATTGGAGTTCCTGTACATCCGTGCGCATGCTCCAAGCTCATAATTATTATCGTTAAACATTGACCAACACGTTAGAGGATTCCGTTTATTTACAGCTAATAGGAATGAAATTTTAGAAAATGAACCTCACGGATCGTGATTAAAAGTTATCTATTTCTAAAAAATATATATTTTTAGAAAAAAAAATAATAAAAATAATAAAAAAAGAAAAACTTAATGCAGCTTTAAAATGCATATATGAATTCGACAAAAGACGTTTTCCAACCAAATAGACGCCCGTAGACTTACTTGCTATTTAGCAGTGTTTTCGCCAAAAGAAAAATATATATATATATAAAATAAAAAATGTAATATAATAAATTTAAAAAAGTAATATATTTAATTATTAAATAATTATACATGTAATAATAAAATAAATACATGTCTTGAAGTTTCTCTAATCACCTCCGACACTGCATGCAAGACAGATACGCTACATGAAGCAATAGAACACCAACACTGGTTGTATAGAACTAAGTAAGTTGTAAAATCCGTATTAGTAAATAAGTGCGATGAAAAGGTGAAACGACTTATGGCACATGATTGCTACACAATGCATTAACAGCAAGACGCACCATTGACGCATATTGACTGACTCTGTAAAACTTCCTCCGACTTTAAGGAAAATAACGGAACTAAAGTGTCATGAGACCTGGTCCCAGTTTCAATCGCAATTCAATTAGGTGTACACTCAACGCAAATATTCCCGTTTTTTTTGTCTTATCAATATTTTTTAAAAATGACGTTTTATGCGACAATGTTTTTGTTTGTTTAACAAACCTACACTAAATAATTTAAATATAAGATTAGAAATTCAGTTTTTACTGTGTAATGTCTTAAAAATTGACTTTGAAATATTCCCTATATAATTTGAGTTGAGTCTACACGCGATTGAGTGAATGATTGTAAAATTGGGGCCCGAGTTGCGTGATTACGATTGAAGGAACACTATCGAGAGATTGCGTCATATGACGTCACGTAATAACTAATCATTTGACAGTAACCGAGGTATTAATGAAACCAATGGTAAAGTTTTTAAGCTGCATTCAGTTTTCCAAGGAAAAAATTAAAACGGTTCTGATCTAATTAATGATGTTCTTAATGAACAATGTTACATTTGGTTAACGATAAAAGCTCGAATAAACACAGAAATAACAACAATTTCCCAGCGAGATGCAGCCTGTGGGATCTAATTTTAGAACGTGGTTACGTCATAAAAAAAACCGGGTCATTTAAACAGACCTTCAAAACGGTGAAATACGAAAAATTAAACACAGAATTTCATTCAATTGTCATTTGAGACTTTGCAAGGGATACATAACACCACTGCGAATACATTTGGATATTGTTGACGGACAATTATGCAATTTGTCAGGTTTCAACTTCGATTCATTGGAATTCCCGTGCATCCGTGCGCATGCTCCAAGCAAATAATAATAATCGTTAAACATTGACCAACCGGTTAGACGATTCCGTTTATTTAAAGATAATAGGAATGAAGTTTTAGAAAAAAACTCACGGATCGTGATTGGAAGTTTATCTATTTTTAAAAATTAAAGATATTTTTAGAAAATAAAAAAAATGAATAAAAACAATCAGAAAATTAAAAAAAATAATGCTGCTTTAATTGCTGGAATTATTTTTCATATATTGTGTACAAAACCAAATATTTGAGACGCGGCTGGCAGACCAAACTGGTTTAGTTAAAGTATTTATATGTAGGGCCTTTTACACCCAGTTTATCATATATGAACATTTTATTACAGAGTGGATTGACTTGCTTTGTATGTTGTCCAAAGAAGATGTTTCAAATACGCAGTTCCATGCTGCATGCATGTTCTTACAAACATGACCTTCATGTTTTGTAAAAAAAAGTTAATTAAAGTTTTTTCTGTTGTCAGGAATGTATAAACTAATGACAAACAATAAATGAATGAAAAATTGAATGATTGAAGAAATGAATGACTGAATGAATGAATCTTAAATATCCAAACTAACATTCAAACAATCATTTCGTGAGAAAATTGCTAATAGATTTATTAATTTGTTTTTTGGAACGATTTTGCATTAATAAGTTAACCCAATTGCAAATAAATACGTATTACTGCGGTTCACAGTATTTGAAATATTTCTTATTATTTTATGGCTATTAACCTCATGTTTGATTAATCTATGTACGGTGTAAAATTTAAAAGGTATTAACGTATAATTTCATATTAAAGAAAAAAAACGTTTTAATTCATTATAATATAGTTAAAGTATTTTGGCGTATTTGCGTTTTAGCTGTTAATTAAAAACTTTCTTAACAGACAAGAAATGGATAAATAGGCAATTCATTCATCCGAAATTTTTAAAAAGGCTGCATTTTAAATATTGTAAAGGTCACTGGGTTCCTTACGATAGACTGAAGTGTATCTCTATTATGATTTCTAATAGCTAAATTGCTTGTCCATTGTAAAAACCTTCAATTTTTCGTCCACACATTTTGTATACCAGTACCTCGTATCGCGTTGATTAATTCGATCACGCTCGTACAATTATACTACCTGATAATTCACATACCAAAGGGTCAATAGAAAAAAAACATACCGCTGTTAATTCACAAATTATACAACAGGTAATAGGAAACGTTAATTGGTATTCCGACAGAGTTCGCTCCATCTACTTACTGGTTTTTGTGCGTTTTCATTCAGTATGAAGTGAAAGGGTAAATACATAGGACTGATTAACGCTTAATCTTAATACAAAATCATGGTGTATCTGTATTAAAGTCAGATTGTTTAATTCGTTTTGTTAAAAGTAAATGCCCGACCTATCAAATGGGATTAATACCAATATCGATTTGTATCGATAGTTCATATGATGCATGTGTCGATATGAATTTAAAATTGTTTGATATATTTTAAAATCCTATGTAAACTAGCTTGTTTATGTTAACCCTTCCCTAGGTATTACCTAGTTATCACACGTGAAAAACTTACAACATGCATACTCATATAGAGAAACTAGTTTCTTGCCAATACTGATCTCTTTGATGTTAAAATGAATATTCAAAAAAAACTTCTAACATCAAGAGAAGTAGATAATCAAAAAGATGATTGCTGGGAGGGACCTTGTTTTTAATTGCCCCCTCCCCAATCATCAGATCTATTTTTCTCAGAATTTAAGTTCAACCAGATTTAATTAACCTCAAAGCATTATATTACTGATTATGTTAAGAGATAAGGTTAATGAGTGGTTTCTGGTCTTTTATTTATGTGTGCGGGGGGGGGGGGGTGTTGTTCCTATATAAAGGTGGTGATATTTGAACATTTTTGCATTTGTTATATAGATGGAGACTAAGAGTATTATTTCTTGTCCGATGTACCTGTGATCTCTGGATTTATTTCCTTTGATATGTGTAGATACCAGGGCTATCTCATCAATCATACATAATCAACGCCGATGAGATGTTGCACGTGTCTTATACATTCTTACCTCTGGACGAATCAAAACCCGAGTTGAAGTTTTACAAAGGAGAATGACATTTCAAGTGTATTAGGGGTGTGGCCAAATAATGATAGATTTTTTTCTCGTGTTTTTGTAGATAAATTTCATTGACCATTTATTTAGTATATGGGAGCGAAAGTTTAAATTTTTAATATATATAAATATATATCGTATATATATCTTGCATATCTGTAATGCCAGCCTCTTGGCTTACATTAACCACTACGAGTGATTTGACGGTTTACTGGAGTAAACTACCTTTGAATGAATGAATCACTTTGAAGTGTAAAGATATGGGGACTTATTCACTTCATTTGATCTGTGACTTAGAACTTAGAAACACATAAAACACGGCCTAATCCTGTTTGTGGTTATTAGACGATTTGTTTTACTTGTATACAGTCAACACGGCCAGCCGAAACAGAGTTGAGCTAGGAATAACGAGTTAAATCGTTAAGCGATTTACAAAATAACAACATTTATACTTTATCTTGCGTCATAAGTATAAAAAAAATTATTAATTCAAGAAAATCCTCATATTGTTGGCGATAATAAGCGGGCTTATTTAGGAAAAATTATTTGTATTAAATATGTTCGTGTTGACAGTTAGACTTTATTGTTATTGTCAAATTAGGAAAAAAATAAACATGGGAAAAAGCTGAGTTTTGATTGTTTTTTTTTTCAACGTGTTTCAATCCTCTACTGGAATGATTGTTTTAATGGGATTAACTTGAATTAAGCTGTTTGTTACAATATTTCTGTCGCCAAAATGTTACGTGACCAGTGCTTAACGCTAAATACAGCCGTGTCTTGAAAACTACTTCTTATTTGCTTAGAGAGAGGGATTTGTGTTACAACTTTTTGAAGATTTAAGAATTGATTTTGTCACGAATAAGGTAAAACAAGTGTAGTAATGGAACTAATTGTTAACAAATTAACATCAAATTAATATATTTCAGTTTTGTTATTACAATGAAGAGGACTTTCAATCTATTATTTATGTGGGTATATTATACAAGTTGCGTTGTATGTAGACCGGACAATAGACATCGGCATGATATGCCATTAAATGTACCAAAACTTGAAAGTTTGGGAAGTCCTGAAACTCTTATACAGTCATTAAAAGACATAGCTCAACAGTCACATAACTGCGGAGTTAAAGATATACCCAAGTTACGGAGACATTTCCTGAAAAACAACACTATTACATGTAACGACGGAACATCAGCAGGGTAAGTAGAATGGTTTACTTTTTATTTCATTCATCCTTTATTGTATTTTGTATAACCACTGTTTCGATTTTGAGGTTTGTTTTCCGCGCTTGTTTTCATTTTCATTAGACTTGAGTTTGGTTAGAATTGTTCAACTGATATATTTTTAGTATTCCTTACATAAGCATGGTGGCATTTCTTCCTTGGGTATTGTGAATTACATACCTAAGCATTGTGGTATTACGTACCTGGGTATTGTGGTAATACTTACCTGGGCTTTGTGGAATTACATACCTAAGCATTGTGGTATTACTTACCTGGGTATTGTGGTAATACTTACCTGAGCTTTGTGGAATTACATACCTAAGCATTGTGGTATTACGTTCCTGGGTATTGTGGTAATACTTACCTGGGCTTTGTGGAATTACATACCTAAGCATTGTGGTATTACTTACCTGGGTATTATGGTATTACTTACTTTGCTATTGTGGAATTACATGCGTAAGCATTGTGGCAATGCTTACCTGGCTATTGTGGCATTACTTACCTGGGTATTGTGGTATTACATAACCAAAGCATTGTGACATTGCTTACCTGGGTATTGTGGTATTACTTACCTGGGTATTGTGATGGTACAAACCTCAGTATATTGGTATTACTCACCCCCATATCATTGTATTACTTTACATATTCATTATGGCATTGCTTATCTGAGCATCGTTACAATTTAACGGTCCTATTACGAAAACGCTTACGATTTTATTGACTATAGTCATAAAAGTTTTAAGGGAATTTTACAAAACACAATCTGAAATGTTGCATTTTCTCCATTGAGCATGATTTAAAGTGAGAAGTGATGTTTTATCCTAATAGTTTGACAGATAAATAAACGGAGGTTTCTAGAAATATCAAGGTACTGCTGTGCAACCTGGTGTGTTATTAGAGTTCAAACAAAAACTGTACCGCAAAAATACGTACACGTATATGTACGCTTACGAAAATAACTGTCGGAGAGACCTTGACTTAACGAATTATTTCATTACTAGAACTAAAATAACCATTTTAATTTAATTACCCGGAATGTTACATTCAGCTGAACAACAACACAACAAAGCGAAAACAGCTTATAAATCATAGACATAGTTCAGATATCTAAGTATGATTTGTCGTGGTTACATGCTAGTAATACGTTCTTCATCTAGTCTTGTCAATATCTGATCGATCCATTCTTGTCGTGTAATACACGACGAAGTAAAAACTCACGTGTAAAGTCTGGTTAATAAAGTAAAACCCGATAGATAATGTTTCCATCTGTCTTGTGGGTTATTTGATATGAATTAATCAAATTCCGCCGCATTATTAATCTGAAGAACTGCTTTCGCTAATGGTACACATACCAAAAATCACACATGCCCATTCAGAAAGTACTTAATGCATTGGATTAATAATTATTTATTATCATTACGAGAACGGTTCATTACAACAATTGAAACTTCAATATAACAGGCCTCACATGTGAAATCTGAAATATATATATATATATATATATAGAAAGAGAGATATGCCTTAATTTAGAAAGGCAAGAGAGCAGCGAACGGGGCGGTTTTGTGATGTTCTGTTTTTAATTGTGCAATCATTCTGTTATTTATACTGTAAGACATTTGATATATGGGTCTCGTCTAAAAATAAATAAAAATACATTTAACGTTATTTCTGTAAAATCCTATACGCAAAGATTAATATAGTAACTTTGTAGTATATAAATATAGGTATACCTTGGCTGCTGTTCAAAAATAAAACATAATACCACCAACTTTCTGAAAAATTATATTAGTATATAAAAGTCAAAATGATATTTATATTTCTTCGGACAATACAGATGTTTAAATCTCTGAGATATGTATGTTCGGAACATCTATACCTTCATATATATATTCTGAGAGAGAGAGAGAGAGAGAGAGAGAGAGAGAGAGAGAGAGAGAGAGAGAGAGTTCACTTTTCCTTTTTAAGTGTGTAGAGATTAACTTGAAGTAAGTAATTCCAGCATGAAATGTGGGTCTAGGGTTGCATAATGATCCAACCAAACTTTAGTTAAGCATATTACATTTTGATAGGATTAAGATTTAATGTTCGACTTTTGGTAAACCCAGGCCCATTTAAAACCTTGCATATAGAAAACATAGGTACTACATATTCCGCAAAATTAATATGTAGAGTAACATATGTAATCTTTTGTTTTGTTGTAGGTCTTCCTCTCAAGTTGTTACTTATTATTTTCTGGTTTGGTCGATTTCTTTCTTCATGATTTTACAAAATATAAGTTATTTTTGCTAGTGACAATCAATGCCTTCCTTCACATTTTCACAAAATGTATGAAATTTTCGCTGTAGCAATGTCTTTCTTTTAAGTTTAACAAAATACATGTAATTTTTCGCACTTGCCAATGCATGCTTTCACAGTTTTACTAAAATTTTCGCTGTATGTTCAATGTGTTCTCTCGTAATTTTAACAATACAATATATAAGTTCTTTTTCGTTGAAATCAATGCACTGCTTTTCAGTTTAACAAAATACATGTAATTTTTCGCTCTTGCCAATGTATGCTTTTACAGTTTTACTAATTACATGTAATTTTTCGTCGTGGTCAAGCCTTTTTACGGTTTTATCTAAGTAGATGTAATGGTTTTGGTGTCAGTGTTGTTGGGCTTGGTGTCATAATGTTGTGATGCTGTGGTGCCCTAGTTGTTTTTTGGGTCTACAGTGCCATTGTATTGTCAGGCTGTGATGTCATGGTGGTGTAAGGCTCTAGTGCCATATTGTTGTCAGACTATGGTGTCATAGTGTTATGAGGCTGTGGTGCATTCAATCCTTTCAAGTATACACTGTTAAAGGATGGTAAAGAAATCAGATGTTTTGTTGTGGTACATGAATTCCTTGCATTTCTTTTAAATACATGTAATGTTTTGGTTTTTTTCTATGAATTCTTTACCATTTATTAAACATTTATCATGTAAGTTTTCGTTATAAATTGACTATGTGAATTCTTCGCAGGTTTTTTCTGTATGCCGGTATCACAGCGAGTATCTGGGAACGAGTGCTCTTTATTCACAGCTGGTACCACGCATTGCTCGCGATCCAGAACATCCTTGTATTAACTACACAAATCAGCGTGGGTTATGTAAAATTTATGATCGGCATGTCAAAATTCTGAGAGACATTACCAACACAAAATCTATGAAATAAGCATTTAAAATTCACGATTTATACCTTGAAACAGATAAGAACTTCCTTATTTTCGCTAAGGAATGTCATTGTGTTCAACACCATGAATGAAAACTATTAATAGTTTAAAAAGGTATACTAAAACCCCCTCCTATCTTAAGAAACAAAATACATTTAAAAAACAAGGGTACACCGACCCCAAATTAATATAGTAAGAGTAGGATATTCTTTATGACAATTGGCGAACCTTGTAAGCAGCGCTTATCTTATAAGCATTTTCAAAACTTTACAAATTTCGGCTTTAAACAGCATTTTGCTTTAAATTAAATCAAAACAAAGTCTTAATTGAGAAATTTGTGTTTTTTTCTAATTAATTAGAAACTAAAAAAAAGCCATTTTGCACATTATTACATTACGAGAATAACAAATTGTCAAGCAAAAGTAACTAAATAAATGATATACATGTACATGTAGGAAAGTTGGTAGTTAGTTCACTAATGGGAAGAAATTACCATATTGTTAAGACCATTGGTTGTAAAAAGTCTTGAATTGTTAGAATCCCGTATAAAC
Source organism: Tegillarca granosa (assembly GCA_029721355.1). Classification (NCBI taxonomy): domain Eukaryota; kingdom Metazoa; phylum Mollusca; class Bivalvia; order Arcoida; family Arcidae; genus Tegillarca; species Tegillarca granosa. Next base: position 51,487,401 of record CM056596.1, read on the forward strand.
ACTTAAAACACATAGATGGATACCAGCCTGTCATTATGTCAAAATAATCAGTAATGTTAGTGTTAAAGAAGGCCTTCACATGGAATAATGTAACTCCATTCATCTCAAATTGTGTTGAAAACAACATATTAAAGTACTTATGCATAAATTTAAACGACGAGAAATCATCAAAGACAAGACTTTAGGTTTTTATCTCTATATACAAGTTAAGTTTAGAAGATATATTCTTGTTTTAATCGTTACTCACACAGGTCAGCCCTTGGATCAAACACACTGACATCTAGTTGAATATATTATCTTTGATGTGTATCTGGTCTCGTGTGTACTTCACAAATATTTGTTTACAAATGCTTATCATGTTATACATTTAAGCATGATATTAGCGCGGCATGTGAGGAACGATCAGGAATGTGTGCCAACAACCTGCTACATAACTATGTTGACGTCATCTAAACATGTAATTATTAATGACGTTTTTTCTGATATATTTTCGTGTTTGTTCAATAGTATAATGTATGTATGCTAAAATATTTTTTCTTATACAATGAAAAATATTGATGAGATTTTTGTTATGCTGGCAATTTTTATAGAAGTTTTCATCAAAGCTTAAAATCATATCAATGTGTTTTAATGCTTACAAAACTATTTTTTCAATACTGTTAGTTGTCTTCTCGCTTGCTATGGTATAATTAAATTTAAAAGACATTTTCAGGACCGTTTAAAAAGTCATTAAAAGTAATGTCGAAGATATTTCAAACAAATACATTTAAGCCACCAGGCCTTTAAGTATGACATTTATTTATTTATTTATTTATTTATTTATTTATTTATTTATTTATTTATTTATTTATTTATTTATTTATTTATCTATTTACAGCAGAGTTTTTTTAATCTGATCTTTATACATGCTTCATTTGTATTGGTTTTTTCCAGCATATCCTCAGTCCTGCAATATTTCGCATTGATCCACGGAATTATGTTAACAAGCAGTAAACAAATTCCCCCCTAAAATAGATTAGTCCATCCTCAGAAAAAAAAAACTAAAGCAGGTAACTTTAAAAAACGGGTGTCTCAAAAAAAAAAAATAAATAAATATATAAATATAATAAAATAAAAATTGACAGTAAATCTAGGTACGTAGAAACGTAATTGAATTCTTTTATCGATCAGACAACAATACCTTCAATTACCCTATAACAAGATGAACTCAACATGGTTCATAAAGAACTGCTTCACATGATAAAAAGCCATTTTACTCAGTGAAAGCGTTTAAATTTGGCACACAAAGCACCAATAATGGTTCTATTGACCGTGATACAATATTACAATATAGAACAATAAAAAGCAACACTTAGTCTGAAATAAGGTATGTGAGTGAATACGTGTTGCTTAAACAAGATTATCAAATTTTGTGAACTGTTTTCTACATCTAAACGTCTTAATGAAGCGACCATTCTCACTTAAAAACATATAGAATATAATGTTATATATTTGAGGGATTTTGATCAAAAAAGTAGAGCACATTTTGCTTAAAGGGGATTGTTATGTTATTATCATATAATTAAGATTGATGTGTTGTTTTTTTTTTTTTTTTTTTTTTTTGTTTTTGTTTTTTTTTTTTTTTTTTGTTTTTGTTTTGTTTTTTTTTACAAAGTTATATTCATGTTATTTTGAAATTGTGTCAAATTCCGATGCTTGATTTTGTTATCAAATGAAGCGTTGCTGTAATGTCAGTTGTCGTGTCGAAATGGTAGCTTTGTTATATACCATTTCAAAAACTCTATCATTCAATACATTAAAAAAAGGTTTCATCATAAGACATTCATATATTTAGGATTGATTCAAAGAAACGAATAAACTTTATATATCTCAAGAAAAATTGATGGGAGCTTTTATCTTGCCCGTATATTCTTTTTATTTCCCAACTTAAGATATTGTAGTGTAAGTGTGCAATGTCTCCACGAGGGACTCCAAGGCTTTGCTGTATCATATCCATTTCGTGTTTTGGAAATGCAAAGTAATTTCACCAAACGGGTTCGTTAAAATTTCTTAGCATATACCGTCTAATAACACACAAAACCAGAAAAAAAATCCGCCATTAACTGGGAGTGTATACGGTACATTCGAAACAACTCTAGGACCAACGTTGAAATTAGGTAGGTTTCGTATAGTCGATGGTGGCACGGTCTTCCCTCTTTTCTTATTTAAATGTGGAAATTTATACAGTCATTGGAAGAGTTTTATAGACAATTATACATAGAGAGAAAAAAGTGTCTTGATTTGAATACAACTATTTCCAATGTTAAACCAATGTTTAAAAATAATCTAATTATCCAAAGTGAGGCAAAAATCATTGAATGCCTTTTTTCCCTTTTTTTTATGTTAATAGACGGTAAATGCTAAGAAATTTGGAACAAACTCTTGTGATTGCACTACTAAAAGCTTCTCAAATCACACATGTTTTATTTACAATAAAAATTTGCCGCCAAGGTCTTTCGAGTGCAAGATGAAAAGCAGAAAAACTCAAAAACGTGGATAGTGTTTGAGACTATAGACGGGATTCTTTTGTATAACATTATTTTTTCTTATCAATATTTTCTTTGATATTTGAAGCCATTGCCCAAAGGTTGTTTTTTAAGTATATCGACCTCTCAAAGAAAAAAAACAGACCAATGCTTTAAGATCAGATAAAGGCGGAAAATATCTAAAAACAAGACTCCAGAAATCTAGTTATCAAGAATGAAAAGTATTTCTTGTTTAAGAAGAAAAGAATTAGTAAATCTTTGCGTGATTTGTTTGTGAACATTTGCTGGCTGTAATTACTGTCGCCGTCAACACTTCTAGTTTTAGTTGAAGCTGTATATAAGATGAACGTATCCAACATCAAACGGAAGAAAACAATTTGTTTTACAATAAGAACGCTATTGTGTTCATTTTCCAAGACTTTGATGTGTGATAGATGTTTTACATTTCTGGCTGTGATCAGCAGTATCTATTTGGCAAATACCTTGCAAAGCTGTTAAACTAAATTCCTAACCCCTGTACTACACGTTCAGCCGAAGCCACGGACATAATCAATTGTTTTGTTAGTTCAAAACATACATATCTATACGAGAAAGGTGTGATCCATCATACTTTACGATCCCTCTGATGTTTTCATTCAAATCTCGGTTTATTGAAGAATATTCAGGCAGGTAAATAGCCAGCATTTCCTGTACATAATATTTGTATAATGTAGAATTTTTGGAATTTGTATATAGGTATATATAAGTATGTTAGATATGTGTGTAAATTAGACATACACGAACACAGTACAATGTTAAAGTGATCTTTGCTTTGTTTTACATCTTTAACTAGTGCGAATATTTAATCTGTTTGAAATGTGATGAGTAAGAGGGCTATATATCTAATTATATAAAATAACAACACGACCATTACCACAACAGAATAAAAATAGCATTGTGTTCTATTTCAAGAATGAAGTTATTCAATTATAAAAACAAATTTTTACAAGTAAAAAAGAAAAAGAAAACAACAAACCACGTGATTCTTAAAACATGAATGAAAAGTTGTTTTTTTTTTATTTTGTAACAAAACAAAGATAAAGAGTAAAATTGTAATTTGTAATTGTAACGAACCTTTTGTAACATAAATGACGTGACGAAAATAGGTTAGGTGCATTTTAGATAAAAGATGGGGATTTAAGGACCATTTATCCTAATGTTCTAAATCAGTCGCCAAATGTTTGTGAAAAAAAAATTATATTTGTCATGCGATATTGTATAGAGGTTTAATAAATGACTTAAAAATTATTAATGGAAAAAAACAGGACAAGTTGTAAAATTGGCCGTGTGGACTCAAATAGGGAAACTGTAGAGGGGCCTTTAGAAATTATTTAAAATTTATACATATATTTTTGATTTGTGGAAAATAGCTAGATCCTTGTTTGAGTTGATTTGACGTGATGTCTATATTGTTTTACGGAGTAGATGTAATTTTTATGCCAGTCTAAAATTGTCAGGATTCCTAACAATGTGTGACGGAATACGATTTAGTGCAAAATTCCGCATCATAGCATAATCGCTTTAATTTGATTTTTATATGCCCTTTTTCAAGGAAAAAAACTTAAGTATAAGATATTAAGGTAAAAATTGGAGATATTAATTTTATTTTAACTTTAAAAAATATGTTGTGTGCGTTTCGCGATTTTTGAGACATTCATTAGTTTTGTCCAAGTAACAGTCATATTAATTTTTGATTTGTAACGCCTGATGTTTGGTTTCATTCTGTTGTCCCAAGACTTTTAATTGAAATAAAATGATCATGTATATTTATCCTTAAGATTGCTCTTTTGATCTATATTATTTTATCGTTCTATAAATTATCTAGACTAATTGTCTGACAATGTATAGTTCAAGTCGTTGGAATAGACAGAATATGAAAACATCGGGGTTAAGTTATTGCTCTTTTGAAAATCACTTAGAAGGTATGCCTTTACAAATAATCAAACACTCCAATAAAATCTGTTTGATCTCTGAAAAGAAAGATGCTTCTTCTGAGCATACACAGCACTTATGAAATGGCACATCCAGACACTTCCAACAAACAAGTTAAGTACACGTTATAAGAACTCTTCTGTGATCTTAGAAGAGCGGCGGTACTTTATTGGCAATAATAAGGTATTTAGGAACACTTTAAGCCTTCAAACTGAAGGCCCTACTTGACCTTGCTGTTAAATCAAGGATTTTGACGGACAGATAAGTTTACAAACATCTTTTAATATTAAAAACAAATATATCAGATAATGGGTGTATTTATTACGACAAATGCAGTTTTCTTTGATAAGAAATATTTCATTGATAAATATTTGTGTTTTTTCTTTATACAGGTATTATATACGCAAGTCTTATGGCAGCAAGAAGTGGATCATATTTCTGGAAGGTGAGTGATCAATTCTATGATCTATATTAGGTGAGTGATCTATCGTAAGATCATGATTTAACTATCTAGCTTGTATTCATACATTCTGTACTAAAACGTGTAAAATTTATTTACAATAAATAATATCCAAAATTTTGTGGGTCACGTTCTTCTATTTAATAAAAAGTACCAAAAACTATGTATTTTTATCCAAAAGAAAAGTCAACATTTGACTGCAAGTGAGAATATTGTTTTTCCACAGTCGAATTAATTTTTTATGCTAAACTAAATGTGCGTTTTCTTGCAATTTAAATTTGTAAAGTTGTGATCTGCATGTGAGCACTCTAGGACTCGTCATTAGCGCCCTCTAGTATAACGCAGAAAAAAGATTCACACATGAACTTGTGCTGTAAACTAGAATTGTATCACTTGTGGTCTTGAACACATTGTTCACTTTATGCGCTGTTTGTGACCCTTAACTCTTTGTTTTCATATTGACTGTTTTTGGTCTTGAACACTTTTTATATTCAAGGCATGTGACCCTGAACATTTCGTTTAATAAATGCAATGCTTCTATTGTACACTTCCGCTAAAGATTGTTCTTACTGTTTTTTGCTTATATGGTTAAAAAACAGCATGCCTAAATACATCTGTCTTGGACTATGATTTATTACGCGAAGTAATTGTATATTAGTATCATTGTCACGTCTGTTCAGGAGAAGACTTTTTAGGATTTAGTTATTTAACTATTTTTTATCAAACATTTGAAATCGATTCTTTTCCTTATATTTTTTCATGCTAAAGGTATATTTTCTTTGATATAGACTAAGATTACAACTTTTGTATCATAGCGAAATTACCGAGGGTTCAAAAGTGATTGATTTTTAACTTAAAAAAAACACAGGTATATAGTTCCTCTTTCTGTCGGATAAACGCTTTTGATATTGAACGATATCAGACTCTTTTCAAACGTTTCTTCGAATCTGATCTTCGTTTGATGTGTAGAATGTAGAAACGAACAAACAATGAAGTGTCTTCTTTGATCAGATAATAATACTTAGCACGGCTCAGGTCTCAAAGTACGGAAAACTTTTGATCTGTCAAATTTCTTTGAGGAAAAATATGACTGATTAAGACCCACGGATTAATAAACAAAGGTGAATTTACACGATAATTATCACCAGTAGGAAAATTGGCACGAATTGTTTGACCTATTTAAAGAAATTAAAATCACAAAACTAATCAAGTTTATTAAAACATGACCCTGTTCCTCGTTAGTTATAGTTTTACATATAGCCGTTTTTAAAATTAATAACACATAGCCTTTTAACTTTTTATTGATTTTTTGTGCAAGATTAAGTTGATCGATTGTGTTAGGATACCTGGTCAGGTGTAAAAGGAAGTAAGTACCTTATACCTGTATTGCATACCTGTATGGTAACATGTACTAAAAACTTCTTAAAGGTACTACATATAGTGATTACGTTAAAATCCATTTGTTTTCAGTTACTACAGAAACTAATTAGTTTTGTGTAGTAAAAATGTAATATTTCTCTTCGGTTTTAATACGGGTTGAATTTTGTATCGTATCTTCCGTCAAATGCATAATTTTTCGTCTTCAAATTTCAAACTTTGAAGGGCCTGTCAAAATCAGAACAAAAACCACTGTTTACGATTTTTGTCATTATATACAGGGTCTGTCTAAAATCAGAAACCTCAACAATGGATACGATTTTGTAACAATATACAGCGTCTGTCTAAAATCAGACATCTCGCCAATGGATACGATTTTGTCACCATTAACACGGTCTGTTTAAAATCAGAAATCCCACCAATTGATAGGATTTTGTCACTATATACAAGGTCTGTCTAAAACCAGAAACCTCACCAATTGATACGATTTTTTCATTATATACAGGGTCTGTCTAAAACCAGAAACCTCACCAATTGATACGATTTTTTCATTATATACAGGGTCTGTCTAAAACCAGAAACCTCGCCAATTGATACGATTTTTCCTCACCATTGGATACGATTTTGTCACTATTAACAAGGTCTGTCCAAAATCGGAAATCCAACCAATGGATACGATTTTGTCACTACATACAAGGTCTGTCTAAATCCAGACACCTCACCATTGGATACGATTTTGTCACTATTAACAGGGTCTGTCTAAAATCAGAAACCTCACCAATTGATACGATTTTTTCATTATATACAGGGTCTGTCGAAAACCAGAAACCTCACCATTGGATACGATTTTTTCACTATTAACAGGGTCTGTCTAAAATCAGAAACCTCGCCAATTGATACGATTTTGTCACTATATACAGGGTCTGTCTAAAACCCGGACCTCACCACTGGACCAATTGTAAGAGTATACACCCTTAAAAACCAGAGAAAGATATAACAATGGCTACAAAACTCCTGGCTTTTGACAGGCAGTGGATAAAATTTCAAACATAAAATCCGGTGGTGTGGCTTAAGTTTTTTGTACAGCATTTTCACTCAGTGATCACTAAATACACAGACAATATTTAAATTAAGTTAAATTGAGATTTTTTTTCAATTTTAGGGGGATGGTACTGCTTTGATAATAAAAGCTGTCAGTTAAGATGGCTTAGTAAACATATGAGAACATATATGACATCCATAAGCTGGCCAGAAATGAAAGCAGGTAAATACTCTCTCTCTCTCTCTCTCTCTCTCTCTCTCTCTCTCTCTCTCTCTCTCATTAACGGTATTACGGTATATTTTGTGTAAGTCACCATGCACAACAGTACTTTAACTGGCAAAACCAAAATGACGTATCGGAATTGTAGACATCGGTCTTTTTCCATTCATTGAAATTTTTTTACTTTCTTTTTTTTCCCACTAAGTACATTTGAATGGCACCTACAGCAGGGAAAGATTATTCATACAACCGTACTATTACACAAATTATATCGTTAAAAGGCGATAATTGGGAGATTTCTACAACATAAAACATTTTTATTTACATGCACTCCCAGTGATATCAAGGGAACAATCAGTGTAAATTTTAACGATTCTTAATTGATTTCCCGATGTTTAATTGTATCTTATCAGCGCCCCTGGTGCCTGAACGATTTGACGTAAATACTTCACATTCTTCATTCTAATCAGACTTTGAGGTATGTTGTAATTTGCGTACTTTTATTGTATTTTCCCCAGGAGGAACATGGGTAGAATCAAATTAACACATTTCTCACATGGATATCCACCCACGATTGATTCGTTAAACTCGGAAATTTCGTGAGAATTTGATGTATTACAGCTTTGTTTTTTTTTAATTTGTACAAAAATCTTGAATAAAATGAAAAACCATTAAACGTAAATTTTGGCTCGAACTAATTTTGGAAGTGTTTCGTTTAGCTACAGAAAATAATCCATAATTTGTGTTTAAGAGCTCACACGATTTGCGTCTATTTTTACAGTCACTTTAAATTTAAACAATAATTACAACTTTCATTAAATTCATTTTTGATGTAACTCAAAGTTTCTTTTAAACAAGTGACTAGACACCCCTTACATTAGTAGTTCAGCATTATAGTAACCATTTGTCTTAAAATCGGAGTTAATATTTATTGGTCCCAATTTTTTATCTTTGTTTTTTTAATGGTATCCATCACTTATTCTCTGTTTTCATAGTTGCATTGGCCCATTATTTTTCAACTTTCGATTGCATTCTTCTGCCAAAGAAGAGTCAATTGACACGTTTGATTTTTTATTAAATATTGCATTCAAAGTAGCTTGTCTTGTGCTTTAAAATGTTCTAATTACCTTTTAGAAAATGTTTTTCCCTTTGCTGTATAAGAAAATCTTTGTCTATCAAATGTCATCTTTCTGATGTATGACCAATGTTTAGTTTTCCTACTGTACATGACCTATCTATTGTACCTTGTCTATTTTTCTCTACCATACCGCATGACCTATCTGTTGTACCGATGTCCATTTTTCCCTACCATACTACATGACCCAACTATTGTACCATTGTCCATTTTTACCACTCTACATGACCTATCTATTGTACCATTGTCCATTTTTCCCTACCATACTACATGACCCATCTATTGTACCATTGTCCATTTTTCCCTACCTTACTATATGACCCATCTATTGTACCATTGTCCGTTTTTTCCTACCATACTGCATGACCTACCTATTGTACCGATGTCCATTTTTCCCACTCTACATGACCTATCTATTGTACCGATGTCAATTTTTCCTACCATACTACATGACCTATCTATTTTACCGATGTCCATTTTTCCCTACCATACTACTATCTATGGGTCAATCTACGACCAGGTTAAGTAAAGATAGATACAATCAAAGAGTCCATTTATCAAGAAAAAGTAAAACGATTTTACAGATTAAACATGGCTAAGATAAAACATGCACTGTTGATGTACACACACAAACACTGACTGTTTTCTTTGATGATTGTGTTTTGTTCCGCTGTCTTCTTACCGTTTAACACAGTCGGAAAGAAATAACTTTAAAGATTACCCAGAATTCCAGCTGCTTCCTGTTATACGTTAATTCCGAAATCCCACACAATGCTCTGTAAATCAAGTACATTTCAATTATTGAAAGTTTGTCATTTATTTCAGCATGAAAAATAATTATGAATATTCCTAAATTATTCCTATTCCTAAAATATTACCTAATACTTTGAAATTACTTTTATAACTATGTCATTTCCATTATTTAAAATTCCAAGTTATCTCAATTATTACATGTATTATTATTATTATTATTATTATTATTATTATTATTATTATTATTATTATTATTATGAACGCTGGGTTATTATTGAAATATAATAAAGAACTAGAAAATCAATTGAATATTGCCAAATTTTCCAACATTTTGCGTTTTCCAAAACTAAAACAACAGATGGTTTTGTTTAAAAATGTTTTCATGAAGTAATCTTCAATGTTCTTTGACACAGTTTAACATATGCAGCTTTCGTGAAATAGAACAAATTCATGTACAATGTTGTTCGTTAGGATTATTTGGAACATATCAAATGATGATTGGTCATAAGACAAAATCTTAAGACACCTTGGCCATTATGTTGAAAGCTGTCGAAAGCTTGAGATACGCTGAGGTTTTTGTCGAAAGCTCCTGAAAGTCTAACATACACTGATAATTCTGTCTGAACCAGTCAAAAGCTTGAAGAAAATCTGACTATTATGTTTAAAGTTTGAGTCAGATTCTGACCCTTTTGTTGGAAATTGTCGAAAGCTTGAGATACATGTTTGCTGATCATTCTGCCAGTTTGAAATACACCGACTTTTCTGTCTGAAGCTTAATATATATATATATATATATATATATATATATATATATATATATATATATATATATATATATATATATATATATATATATATATATGATCGTTTCTTGATAAACTTTATTTTTTGTCATCATAATCTGGCGTTTTTCCCACTCAGCCGTCCCAATATGTATCTGACCTTTCACGTATTTTCTGCCTATTTATTAACTCTACTGTGGTCTTTCTCCTGTTGTTCATAACACTGTAAAGCCTCTATCGCCCCCGAAATCAAATTTCAATTAAAAATTATTTAATAAGTGAATGAAAATTTGCGATGTTTGTGTAGTTTTATTATCCGACCTGGAGCTCTGTAACAGGTCTTTTTAGTACAAATAAATTTATATAATCTAGAGATATAGTTTGATAAGTAAAACATTGCCGAGTGGTAGCAGATCACTTGTATATCACAGAACAAGTCGCAGGTTAATTACCTCAATGTGAGAGGTTGAGACTTAACTTAGTATTGTGGAATCACATTAATTAACACAGCTAGATAAAGCATCTTTGTAATACCTCTAGAGGTGTGGGCAGAATCCAGTTGCATTTAGACCGGATAAAAGGCGTCACATCTTGGGTTTATATACAAATTACTACTGTAATTATTAAGATGAAAGAAAACATGTTTAAATATATATACTATTATCAAACAGAAATAATATTTAATGTACAACAGAACTTGGCCAGTTTTTCTGGATTTCTGAGATAAGGAAACGTGGTTATCTGCATAACAGTGCACACGTGAATAGTTAAACCATTAATGAACTGCAATCTCATTTTTATTGTTTAACGTATGTACTTTATTTTTTAAGATCAAATTATTATTTCCCGTTGTTTTTATGTATTTATTCAAATATTTTGAAAAAATAAATGTTTAATAACCAATTTTATTTATTTGTTTCATAAAACTAAAGCGAGAACAAAAATTCGCTTTTTCGAATTTGTGACAGAAGTCCAACATTTAAGGTTTATATTTTTGTTTTCAAAAATAAAATAAAATGAAATAAAATAAAATAAAATAAAAAAAAAAGAAAAAAGAAAGAAAAAAAGAAAAGAAAAAAAAAGGTTTTCAATAAATACTTAAAAACATATAATTTAAATAATGCATTTGATTTAAAATAATGTGGCTTAAAGGGGTTATATTTAAGTAAAAAAATTTATATCAAGTAAAAGCATTTTAGTGACACCAAAAACTGTCGGAATAAATGCGGCATGAAACAAATCACATTTCACGTACATCTTTGATAAATCATATGATGCTTATTCCATTGCTAATAAGACAACGGCATGCTAAATTAACATGTAGCCTTCAGGCCAGGTGCTAGATACGAGACCGGAAGTTTTGAAATAGAAAAAACCACATTGCCCGCGACTTTTTCCGCAAAAAAGAAATGTAATCGGTAACTGGGCTTTAAAACAAAATCATTCACCACAACATCATCGAGAAAGATATGTTAAAATGTCTTTTTCTAAAGTCTTGTAAATATCGAAAATTAATTAAAATATGTTGCATTTAAAGGTAAAATACATTTTTAAATTAAACCGTATATGCTGGATTTTTTTTAATTTAAAAAAAAATGTTTTGCATCGTTACATATTTTAAATAGGAACTAATGCTATTAATGAGCACATTTATTAATAACTTTTAAATGGTCATAAATGACTTTGTTTTTTTTTCATACGACTTTGACTTTTGAAAGTGTTTGAAATTAAAATGTAGCTCCATATACCTCATAATGTCGACGAACATAATAAAAAGAATACAAAATTGCCGCTAGAGCTGTCGGACGGCGTCCCTGTAGCCTAATTCTTTATCTCTAATGACGATACAAGCGTGTTCATCATCCAGACTTCTCTGGTGTAATAAACCTATATAGTTCTTGGGTGTCCGTTTATTTTTAGCGGGTTAATTGGTTTTATTTGATCATGAAAGGTGGTCTAACGTATTTATGGAGTTTTTATTGTTGTATGTGTTGATATAAATCATATCATCATCCTTATACTAAAATGTAGCACATTTCTTATGAATTATCATAACTTAATTAACTTAGTATAAATATACAATATATAATGCTGATCATATTGCATACTTGTTGTAATATATATATATATATATATATATATATATATATATATATATATATATATATATATATATATATATATATATATATATATAAACTTTCCTACATTATCAAATTTATAAAATTTTCAAATTCACATAAAAATAATAAAACAAAAAATGCACAAATTAACAGAACATATGTTAAGAAAATGAGAGAATTAGCGGGTTCAGGGGATAATAAGATGCTTTTGAAATTTAACACAGTAAAACCAGGTATATGAGGACCATCCGTTACTCCAGAAATATTAATTTTATAGACAGGTTGTTTTAATATAGAGGTTCTTTTTCTTTGAAATTTGTAACAAACGGACATTAAAACACTGGCTTTTATGGACAGGTGGTATTGGTATAGAGGTGGTCGCTTTATCAGGTTTTGTTGCATGTAGATAATTTGAATTTGTTTTGCGTTTTCAAATTTTCTTTGTTTTGTTTTAGGTACTGGCATAATGTCTTGGGACCCAAAAGAGAATCCATATTATTTTAATGCAAACATGGTGTAAGTAACATTTTTAATATGCAGAATTCTTAATTTTTGTCAAAATAAATATTCAAAATTCTGCACATGGTCTTCAAGCTGGCCCAAATGGAGGTTTTAACAATGTGATATGATTATGCTTATAAAAACAGGAAAAGGTGTATAAGTTAATGATACTTGACACAAAATGGTTTATTGACACCAAAAGACAAAACATGATAAAAATAAAATTTATTTAACATACTTTTTTTTCAAAAATGTTATTATTGCGGAAGAAAACCTAATTTAATGTGCTGTCAGAAAATATACCATTTAGGAAAATTTTCAGTCGTCTTAATTTTTAAAATTTATTTAAAACTAAGGTCTGTTCCCTCATGCAAAACATTCCTTAGCTGAATTTGGATTCACAAATTTTTGGAACTTAAGATTCATTAATTTTTAACTGTTTGGCGTATGTTTTTTAATCTATCAACTTTTTCGGCCCCTAGTGTCACTGATGAGGAATAATTTTCCGAAATGTGCACATCTGGCACATCAAAATTTAGCAGGTATTTGTTATATATTTAGATAGAAAATATATTTCTTAAAATCTCAAAATTCATTAGTATTTATGTGAGTTCAACTTAAGTACAGTAAAACTCTCATGTGCTACCTTTGAATTGTATTATATCATAAAAATTCAAAAGTAGCATATGAAAAAAAAGAAAATCTTATAATGTACAAATAATTTTAAATTTATATTTATGTTATTTTCCTTTTAGTTATGTCCCATATTGCTCAAGCGACTCTTGGAGTGGAACAGCCAGATATGCAGGTAGGGAGATCTTTATCTTTAAAAATAACAGAATCAGAATCAATTAAAAATGATCACAGTTACAGATATTTGAAATAACTTAAAAAGCAATATGGCTGAAAGACAAGTACTTGGTCATAATCATTGAAACAAGGAAACCACGATCGAACTATAAAAATCGCATCTACCCGCTTCTACTAAAATGCGCATGGTAATATCAGAATGCAAAAATAGGTGAAAAATGTTCCTGATCATTGTGTGTGTGAGCTTTGTCTAAAATCATTTTGTCGAAACTCTTATAAAAAATGACCGATCTCACACTTATATCGGTGTAAAATTCTTCAAATTTGTTAATTTTCAATTGTCATCTACTAATATTGTACAGGTGATATAGCATTAAGTCCACTTATAGCATATATAAAGTCAGCTATATTCAGATACTGATGATAATCCATAAAAATCGTAATTGTTATTGGCAATAAGCTACAAAATCGATACGGCTATATTGATGGAAACTTTAAGAAATTATTTCTTCCAATTAGTCGAAACAGCACGTAAGTAGCATGATGCTATAACAACGCCTACATATAAATTCATCTATCTTCATATCTCTCTGTATGCTTCTTCTTATGGTTACTTTTTCTTTTTTAGATGACTATTCTTATCTTGGTTCATATATCATTGAAGAGGTAATCAAGGAATTGCTTCCAAAGGGATTATCAAAAGCCCGCAAGATGATTTTAGCCGGAAGTAGGTATGTAGATATATGCGAACTAAAGAAAGTGTAAAAAACGGGTCCATAACAAAAGTAATAAAATGTCATATAATTTCATACTTAATTAAACGACAAAATAGCATTGATGGTGTTATATTTCAATACCCACCAAAAAAAGGTAAAAAAATAAAACAAAACAAAACAAAAACAATGTTTGCAATGTAAATGTGTTTTGTATATTTCAGTGCTGGTGCTACGGGTGTACTTATGAATTTGGACAGAATAGCAGATATGATGAAAATATTTGCTCCTCGGGTCGAAGTTAGAGGAATCGCCGATTCCGGTTGGTTTGTAGACATTCCACAGTTCCGTCCTAAAGAGTGTACAGAACCATTTTCATGCGCTCCAAGTGATGGGATTAAACGAGGCGTAAAGTAAGAATAACTTTCTTTTTTTCAAAAAAGGGATATTGGTTAATGGATTTTATCATAACCAATCTGTTGACTCCATTAGCAACTCTCGAACATGTATGAAACAAAATATTTGTAAGTAATCCATACAATAATAATAATAATTATATTAATAATAATAAGGTGATCAAAAAATTATCCACTTGAAGACTAAAAAAAAAACGAACTTGATCGCAGATTGAAAGGAATTAAAGATCCATATTATTTTTTTAAAAAAAATCCGAAAATCCATACCCTTTTAAAATAAATTTTCAAAAAGATCTTGATGTCATATTTTGTACACGCTGTAGAATTTAGGTCAGAATCTTTTAACTGACGTTTTAAAACATATTAAAGCTGCATTAAGTTTACCCATTATTGAAAAAAAAATCAATTTAAATTGGTTATTATTATGATCTGTCCGATTTATTTTCTTAAGTTCACTTTTATTATCCCACCATAAATGATTATCCTAAAAGCTTGGGACAACTCGATAAGATGTTGTTCATTAGGTTGGAGCATGCGCGGAAAGTTGTACAGTATGTAAACATTGGCAGAAAAAAAACGTGTTAGTGCGAGAACGACACCAGATTCTGCAAAGAAAAGAAAAGAGCCAATTGGGACAAAGTGACTCAAAATGACCAGGCTTAGATGAATAAATGGCTGTAAATAAAACAGCAATTCAGCTTGGATACAAGCGACAAAGTGGCCGCATTACTCTTGAACACATGCTTTTTTGATGTGTTTGTTGACGTTGCCTCGTTATCGATAAAGAATCACGTGATCAATGTTCTAAAATAATTTCTTTGGTAGATCAAAGGTTTCCCCTTGAATTTCAGTGTAAGTAAAGGTTTTACCATGTAAGCAAGTATTACATTTTTCATAAGAGGCATAGTTAAAAAAAAGCGCCGTTTATATATTATACCTAGAAAAACTTAATGCAGCTTGAAAGTTTAGTTTTCCGAAGGTTGATTCAAATATATATCCTTAATGTGATAACCCTGGATGTGTCATTTTATGTGTCATATATGATCAATCAATCAGTGAGAAAAAAGTCAGGCCATTGCATCTCCCCACCTAAAACCTGAATCACAGAATTAATGGCATCTTTATTCTCAACACCAGCATGTATAAATGTGTGAATGTATGATAATTCCTTTGATGTGATCATAAATCAATAGTGTTTGTTCAGTAAAAATAGATTAAATGATAAGTCACGATCAGCTGATTGATTCCAAAATAGGTAATCATCTATTACTGCAGGTCTTTTGATCTGCAAAAAAAAAAAACCTTTGCATGTTTTAATTGACTTGGCTAACACGTTCGACATTTCCGGAGATTACTTTTGTAGTGGAACTGCCTCATATCCGATTAGGAAATAAGATATATCTAAAATTCGGTAAAATGTTTCTGAGGGCAGATTTGAATTTTTCATCATATCAAAGGATATAGGTAATTATCTTTTCATTAGATAATTAAATGACACTTCATATATCAAAGGTTTATACAGCCATTGAACGTATCACCTCTCAATATTTCAAACATTAAGTGGTCATTTAATTAGCGAATAGAACTAAAATGTGACAAACAATTGGATCTGTTCGATTTAAATATTGATTTATGTCAGCGTGAAATTGATTTAACCGGAAAAAACAAACTAAATTGACGTAAAGAAAATAAACTGTACTTTCCTATAACACATAACAACAAGAAAACGAATGTTATAAACAGAGGAAAGAAATGTGTAATTTAAAACATGTAGATGACAACAAAGGTCAACGATACCAAGTATATTGCACTATACAAAGTGTTTCAAGAAAAAGCAAAAACACAGAAAAAATAAACACATATTTGAACTAATGATAAATATACAATTCTCGACGGGAAATCGGACGGAGTAAATGTTGAGTGGCTTAATTTTGTAACTGTTGTCCCGCCCCTCCAAAATAAGTTAGGAGAAGATAAACTTATAAAGAGACGAATTCACAAATGATAAAATATCCCCTTATGTTGGTGGGAAATAATGTTAATTTAATGTGAAGTGATTTGTCCAAAATATTTTTTGTGGTCCATACCAAATTAATTATTTTACTGTGAATGGTTCTCATAACGCAAATAGATAACTAGAACCAAAATTATCAATCAGTTTTTTGTAAATTAAATTTTCAATAATGCCCTGTATGTGAAATTAATCATATTGAATAATTTGATGAGAAGGTGAAAAAACCACAACAAAGGAACTAAAAAAGAAAATCATCCAAAGTTTAAATGGTTTAATATTGTCGAAGTATTTGAAATTTAAATTGTTAATATGTTTTATTTTGCAGTTTGTGGAAAGGTCGGGTACCGGAAGCTTGTAGAAACCAGTATCCTGCTTCAGAAGAGTGGAAATGTTACTTTGGATACAGGATGTATCCAACACTTAGAAGTAGGTCGTATTTTGTTAAACATAACAAATTGATTGATTGAAAGGGGTTTTACGTCCAAGCTAAGATATTTTACTTATATCGAGACGTCACCAGCTATAGGCAAAGTTTCAAAAATTTTTACCTTTGCAGTGCGCTAAGGCCAATGGGCATGGAGGGTTCTTTGACGTGCCATGCCTGTAGTGACACGGGGCATCGGGTTTTAAGGTCCCCTCTGAAGGAACCCGTGACTTTCATTTTCTTCTGGTTTGGGAAACGTTTATCTTATCTTAAAATTCATCTCTTTAAAACCGCAGCAAAAATTCTAAATCTTTGATAAATAATTTTCAAACAAATCACATAAAGAAAGATACAGTTTTTAAAAATCCCTTAAAATTCCTTAGCAATCTTTTAAAAGTAAATGAAAGAAACATTTTCAACATTTTGGGAAAAAGTATAGGACCAATCACAGTTCCCGTATTTATCCTGCAATATTTGTCACTTTTCAACCCCCGTATTTACTTTTCAGCTCCAGTATTTATCGTGCAATACTTGTTTGATGAAGCACAGATTACAGTTAATAACCTTATTGACCCTTCCCAGTTGGTAATGGAGAGAGGATCGGCCACATTTTCACAGGAACAGTGGGAGTACTTATATAAGTTAGGGGAACACCTTAAAAATACTCTTCATAATGTTACGTAAGTGTTTTCTAGATTTTAGTAAGCTAATATTTGAGGGATAATATATATTGTCTATACTATTTTTCTTTTGTTTGTTGTTTCATATTGCTTGTTGCTATGACAATTTCGAAATAATATTTTAAAAAAGATCACATCATTGGCAGTATGTAAATATTAAAGAAAAAAACAAATGGGTGAACGATTTTAAAACAATGGCGGTTTGGTAATTGTAGATGCCGACTACAGTATTGTCAATTTTTCTTACCTTGCCGGTATAGAGCACTTTTTAATGGTTTGGGTTTTACAAAAAAAAAATCGTATTAATTAAGAGAATTTTTCACAATGTTATATGTTCATAGACATTTGGAAACAGCAAGCAGAATTATCATCATATAATAACATACAAACCTTCACCCTATCAACCGGTAAAAACATGGGTGTCTGACAATTCATCGCAATTGACCCTAAAATATAACAATAAAAAACGACGACGCACATCTCTTAAAATCACTCGACAATCGACAGATTATGATGGACGCACATACTCCTAAAATCTGCAATCTATTTTTTTTAAAAATTGTTTCAAAGTCAAATATCACGTGACTTGTATTGCTATCAATTTTCGGGTGTAATCAAAATTTACAAAAATAAAATTAAGAACTTTAAAATATCAAAAACATACTTTCACAGTAAAATGAAAAGCAAAAAGGCATAACTGCAGGTGCCACTTTTTGAATAAAATGTTTTGGTTACAGTTATCAGAATGACAATCACACTACAGTGGATATGAAGCAAAGTTAGATAACTGTTCCAAAGTCATATCCACGATATTAGGGATAACCCCAAAAAGTTATGTAACACCTCCGGAATGACAACCACAATACTGAAGATCAAATGAAAAAAACATACTGTATATCCTGATGATGTTTTGAAAAATTTAAAGAAAAAGATAACGAGTGTAGATAACTAGACAGGAGATACTTACCCTTCCGGAGCACTCGGCTTCACTAACTTAATGGAAGTTCACGTGCCAGTTTTTTAAGTTTTTACTTTATTTTTTTGGATTGCGAATTTGGACATGAACTGGTATGATTGTGTTTAGTGACACTAGTATTGTTTGTTGATTTACTACGGTGCCAAAGTACCTCTTTGGAACATTATGAGAGAAAATTTTAACATGTTTTAATAATTCCTTTCTTATATTTCAGGGCTGTATTCGCTCCGGCTTGCTTATCACATGAACTCTTAACAAAAAGGTAATTTTTTTCATTCAAATAATCTGAAAAGGTATGTATGTTGTTTGGAAACACTTTGTTAAAATTGATACAGGTTGCCATGTTTTCAAGCCTAATTTGGCGATTACAAAGGGCACAAAATAGAAATAGGCGCCTCAAATGAAACGCTCACCTATTCGTGTTTAACGTAACCGATGACAATGTTTGTTCTTTGATAAACATAAGCTTTTCCTTACCTTTAATTTTTTCACATAGTTTTATTGAGCAAATCATGACCATATCGAACATGTGTGAATTAACGTTTAAGAAAACCTAAATGTGACACCTTTTTGTCCGATCATGTATAGTTTAACTTTTTGAGTTGCAATTATATTTTTATGATTTTTGAGTTGCAATTATATTTTAACGTGATATGTTTATTAATTAATATTAATATTGCAATATTAAAATTGCAACTTAAAAAATGTACTTTGCAATAGATAGTGTATTCACATTGCAATAGACAGTGTAAGAAGAAACAATACCAGTCATTGATAACACATTTTGGAACTTAGAATGCGTGCGTAAATGAACAAATCGCCATTGATGGTTATAGTTCTTCTAAATATAGCTTATACGTGGGCTTCCGATTATGAACCGTAAAAAAAGCTTATTCATGGGCTTCCGATTGTGAACCGCAAAAAAAAAGCTTATTCATGGGCTTCCGATTGTGAACCGCAAATATAGCCTACACCTGGGCTTTCGATTGTGAACTCTAAATATAGCTTATACCTGGGCTCCCGATTGTGAACTGTAAACGATTGTGGCATTTTTGTCAATGCTGTTTTAATATTTGCTTATAGTTAACAAACTCGTAGATCTAACGGGCATATATTTTGTCCCACAAACAAATCCCTCTTTTTTATTCAACTTAGCTCATTGAATGACAGAAACGGAGAACAATGGAAATTATTCTGGAATAAATAGAATTTCCGTCTGCATGGGTTATGATATTATAGTACAACATCAGAAAGAAGTTTTCGAATAATCGGAAAAATTCTGCTCAAAATATTTAAGGGCAAATTCTACAATAAAATAGTTTTATTTTTAATAAATTTTATATGAAAATAAGCGTGTTATTCTGAGAGATTTGTATTGTTCGGGAATTATATATAATTCTATAAGTGAAAATGCTATCTTAAATGGAAAAAAACTTTAAATGACGCAAAATATGTATTGCTTTCATGTTCTTCTTTATGAATCATTCATATACAGACAGATTATTATTTTTAAGAGTTTTCATTTTTCTCTGTCTCTGAAAGTATTGATGTATAAAGGGAGGTAAATGTGTTTAAGCAATGGTTATGAACCACACAGTGCCTATAAGGTTTATATGATAATCACCTAGAAGTAAATATCATGAACATCAATAAAATTATAAATTATTATTATTGACATTTTTGTGTCCAGCGTCCCTATATTGAATGAAGGCCATGGAGCCTTTGGGTTTAATTTGAAAGTACAAACAAAAGACATAAAAAATATCCAGCTTTTTTTATTGACAAGATATACGTACTAGAAGTTGGTTTGTAATTTTTATACATGTGTTGTATTGGTACTTTTGAGTACAACGTAAGTGAACACAAACAGTACTCTATCTACTCAATGAACTTTACTCTTTTACCCTAATATCTTGAAATCCAGAACCCCACCTCTCTCTCTCTCTCTCTCTCTCTCTCTCTCTCTCTCTCTCTCTCTCTCGCGCGCGCGCGCGCGCTGTTTAATTGATAACAGTCAGGTACCTGCTTTTCAGTTTCAGATAACGTTTTTCTGACTTATTTTTGTATTAATTATAGGGACTGGCAGTCAGTTTCAGTAAACGGGGTAACCTTAGCTCAATCCATATATTGCTGGGAGAACAGTTTTGGAAACGAAAAATGTCTCACTGCTACCCACAGAAATACCAGGTCAGTAAAAGTTAAAGATGTGATAGGTTACAAACTATAACTTAGGATATATTATCTTTTCCGGTTTTAAAGCTGACGATTTTAAAAGTTTGAACTACTCGATTTTAAGTCGACCAAAAGCGGATTATGTGAGCCAATTCGTTATCTAAAAAGCTAACAATTACTTCAGACGGTCTTTACAAAGTCTATATCGACCAAAAAAAAAAACAATTGAACATATTATAATTTTTTCACATCTGTTTAATTTTAAAATGAAAGTTTTCCATATATGAATCTTTAAATGCAAATGATATATATATATATATATAAGTCGTAATTTGTCATATTATTAAAATAATCATTCCTTCGAAACTTTTTTAAACTAAAATATTTAAAGTTTTATGGACATAGACATAGAAATAAAACTGAATATAAAGTATTGTTAAGATATAACGAGGTGTTGATCATCAGAAGTGATTAAGTTTCCCTATGCATTATATAAAACGGCGCATTTTTTCGTAACCATTTCTCTTATGAAAAATGTAATACTTGGTTCCATAATAAACCTTAACTTACGTTGAAATTCACGGGGAAACCTACTGCTTATTTGATCTACCAAAGGTTTTTTTTTAGATCACTGATCATGTGATTCTTTATCGAAAAGGGGGCAACGTCAACAAACACCGTAAAAAGGAAAAAGAAGCATGATTTTTTTAATAAAGAGGTAGCGATACGGCAAATAAACATTTATGATTTGCGAAATATTTTTTTTTAACAATGATTTTATGTTTCACCAGAAAGCACGTTGCGTGAGGTGGCTTATATCGATGATCTACCATGTGTTCAAGACCAATGCGGACACTTTTTCGCGTGTATCTAAATCAAACTGCTGTTTTATTTGCAGCCATTTTTCCATCTGAGCCTGGTCGCTTCGAATCGTTAAATTCAGTTTGTATTGGACCTTGTTCTTTTTTTGCAGAATCTGCTGTCGTTCTTGTACGAACATGTATACTTTCTGTCGAAGCCATTGTTTACAAACATGTAGGGCTTTTGTGCATGCTCCAAGCTGATAATTAACATATTATCGAGTTGCCCTACGCTTTTAGGATTCCCATTTATTGAGGGCTTTTTAAAGTGAACTTAAGACAATTAATGGTACGGATCGTAATAACAACCAATTTATATTGATAAAAATTTTTAGATTTTTTTTCAAAAATATTTAAACTTAATGGAGCGTTAAGAGAATTAATTTATGCTTGTAAAAAGAAAAAGATTAACTTTTATATTCAAATAATATCATACCATAAATTTCAAGAAAAAATAAAAAGTATTTGCTAGCTTAAAATGTCTTGACCACTGTTTGATGGAAATATTTATCGCTTACTTTGTTTTTTTTTTTTGACATTTTTTTTATTTTTGTAATTCCGCCGCAACCTTGTTTCTAAACAAACAAATAGATAATTTTGAGCTGAAAGAAAGCTTTAATGATATAAACAAAAAAAAAGATTTTATCTAAGCAATTTAACAGCTCCGTTTCATTGTTTGTTGCTAATTAAATCAAAAATTAAAAACATATTTTTAAAGAGTCAACATATCTTCTCTCTGAATCTTGTAGTATATAAGTTAAATATTAATACAATTTTTTTAACAAGGTTCACTCTTTATATGCTTATTGAGTCTGCTCGCTGATCAGTACTATATACTTATTAATAAAATTATAAAACAAATGTTAAAAGTACAATTATGTAAATATGACTGATTGTACTATATAAGCTACACCTTTTCCTGAGCACTGAGAGAGACCGGTTCACTTATACGCACGCGTCTTTAAGATAACGTGTACTAATACAAATATTAAAAGTACAATAATGTAGACATGTCTGATTGTAGTATATAAGCTACACCTTTTCCTGAGCACTGACAGAGACCGGTTCACTTATAAGCACGCATCTTTAAGATAACGTGTACTAATACAAATATTAAAAGTACAATAATGTAGACATGTCTGATTGTAGTATATAAGCTACACCTTTTCCTGAGCACTGACAGAGACCGGTTCACTTATACGCACGCGTCTTTAAGATAACGTGTACTAATACAAATATTAAAAGTACAATAATGTAGACATTTCTGATTGTAGTATATAAGCTACACCTTTTCCTGAGCACTGACAGAGACCGGTTCACTTATAAGCACGCATCTTTAAGATAACGTGTACTAATACAATTATTGTTAAATATTCTAAAAATTGTTTTTGACATTTTATGAGCTGTGTTTTACCGTTTTTGAATGTATTTTATGATTAAATTAAAAAGTGGTATATGACAGAGTTCAGTTGAGAAATGGTTTTTAACGTCCAAGTCAAGCACCATTACTCAACTTAACTCTTGTCATATAAATATGTATATGACAGAATTGTAGGACCAAAAAAAATTGTGATATGTTTTATGTTTTATTCTTTTGATGCAAGAATTGCAAGCCTAGGCTAATCAAGGCCCTTAAAATGTTTTATGGCCGTCATCACTATTTTGTTGATAAGTATGTAGTCACTGTATCCAAACTTATACTGGATATATTTGACCTACCATAGTTCATCTCAAAATTGACTTGCACGTGACGGGTGTAGCTAGCTAAACAGGAGGTGCTTACCCTTCCGGAGCACCTGGCCTCACTTTCTTGATGGAAGTTCACTTGTATAACTAATTTTGCCAGCTTTCAAAGTTTTTCTTTTTTTGGGGATTGTGATTCGGAAAAAGACTGGTATGTTTATTTAATTATTATAATTTATCTTCTTTTTATTTATTCTCTCCAGCGTAAAACTCATACGCCCGTTAGACAAACCACTAGGAGATGCTCCAACGGAGGAAGAGAGATTAAGAAGAAAGAGAAAAAGAAAGCAAAGAAGGAAAAACAGAAAAAGAAATAGACGAAGGAAAGAGAAAAAACGACGAAGAAGAAGAAAGAAAGGAAAGGGAAAAAATAAGAACAAAAGTAAATTTATCATTTGTCATTAAATTATATTTCATCACCTGCAAAATAATCGGTCATCCATAATTATATCTGTTGAAATATCTAATGAGTCTGTTTCTTATAGTATATTATAATATTTCATTGAAAAAAATTAGGTGTTTATAGAAAATTTGTTTAATTCTCTTTGAAAACAGATTTACACGATATATATATATATATATATATATATATATATATATATATATATATATATATATATATATATATATATATATGTATGTATGTATGTATGTATGTATGTATGTAGTATATATACTATCAGTACTCTGTTGTGTTGCCTTAAGGAAACATCAAGCACTCGCTCAAAACTCAGCCATCACCTAAGCTTGTTTTTTTCTTTTCTCTTTTTTTTTTTTTTTGAAGATTGATTGAGCTCAACAAAAAAATTGTATCATCACGAATAACTGAAAAATTGTTGATGGTTTGAAAAGTAACATTCAGCCATCGAATCAACTGTATCAAGATTTTACGTAAAATCAGCATGTTAATTTATCACCAAAATAATATTACAAACCAAAAATTATACAAAATGTTATTTGTATTTTACAATTTAAAAAAAAAAATGGCATTTCTTATTTTTCAGGAGATAGAGGGAAGAGACGATCCCAACGCTCAGCAAAACATGTTCGTAATTGCAACCATCATCTTATTGAGTTATGTCCCCTACCTCAGTGGTGCAATGGATTTTGCCCAGCTTTCAGGAATCGATTTAATGGAGAAGAAATTGACTTCTTCAAACTATTTGCCCTATCCGGAATTGATAGATCAAATATTGCTGATCTACTTAACATTGACGTATCAACGGCTCGAAATTTGGATGTAAACACTATATCAGATTTACTTCTCAAACGATTTCGACCTCGTAATTCACAGTGAGAACGACATCATGAAATATTTATGATCACATGGATGAAGGACCTATGATCCATGAGAGGATGGACCAATGGTATTTAAGAAATACATATCGTTGTCTTCATGTCGGGTATACCGGCATATTATAGAAACGGGTAGTCCCAATTTTCCTGAGCGATAATGTGTGTATATAATATTTCAGGCAAATAAGCTCATTTAAAATGTGGGCTTCGTTACACTGAATTTTTTAGATCTGATTTTAACCTCAAATAAATAGTTTCATGGGTAATCTGCAAATTGCAGTTCTCGTTCACAACTAATCTACCTCCATTAGCACTCAAAAAGTGATATTTGGGAGAGTACTTATGCTGGCGTTGACATTTTTTTGTTAGATATGTCATTAAATTTTTCATGTAACATATTTCATGTTTTTATCCGTTCCGTACAGCCATACATTAATGCAAAAATCATGTTTGCACATACAAAGAGATTCAGGAAGGTTTTTTTCTTAAAATCTTTATAGAAGTAGAAATTTGATCAGTCATACGGGTTGATATTTTGTGTTATATAGGTGCGAGTTTTTCTTGCATATAGTTAAGTTATTGTCCCATTAACAATGTATCAATTCCCACATTCCTAACGCATGTTAATACTCATTTTTGGTCAACTTGCAACAAATGATCTTAATTTTTTTCAATCTAATTTTTCCGTCCCTTATTATATAACTTACTTTTACAGCAAAAGGGATAAATAAAATTACATATAATAAAAGTGAAAATTTATCGGGTTAAGGTTGCATACCTGTCATCATCAGCATAAAAATTTCTAAAACTGAACTAAATTATGAAACCAAAATTTATATAAGATTGTTCTTAGATATTTTGCAGGACATTTAGCATTTTAAATACACTGTACTTCGTTCATCAGTTTCTAAGGCGTACCAATCTTATTCAAATTGCATAAGTAATAAATTAGAATTGATTAAATGTGTGAATTTGGAATACACGTGAATGTTGAACAATCGATAACGTCATTTCTTGAGAAAGTGATTTCCATGACAACCGTGACACACATGGTTTATACAAGTAGGAGTTCAATCTGTTTCGTTTACCCTGCCTAGGAGCGATATTATAAAACTTTTCTCGACGCTAATATCTTAAGGTATATCAATAAACCTCTGGCGATGTTGAAAATTTATCGTCTCCGCTATGTTATGTAATAGATTTTAGAGAAAATTCATACATTTAAGAAAAATTCTTTACTTTGGGGTTGGGGTGTTATATATTGAAGGTGTTACGAATCAGTAGATTCTGATTCATTTTAAAATACGTCGTAGGTTATATAGGAAAAAATCTCTTCACGTCTTTGTGATTCTTAGTAATCTCCTTTTTTAAATTGGAACCGGGTGACAGGTTTATGTGTAATCAAAAGCGATAGTTACGGACCAAATGGTGTCGCGCTGTTTTAAGGGTTGGAATCGAAATGTGGCCGATTTTATGAGTTAGAAAGTTCATCAGGTTGTTTGTCTAGAATTGTTTTTTTCTCTGGCTAATTCAGTTTATCTCAGCTATCCAGAACTCTTGTAACCTGAATTACAAATGAAAGAATTTTGTCTTTAAGGGTAAAATAAATTAATCCACTCTTCTTTTAAATCTGCCTACGGGTAATTAAGATGACATTTTTCCAACTGAATTTTTACATTATATATGATGTTCATTTAAAACTATTGTTACAATATCATTATGACAAATGTTTGTTTTTAGATGTAAATTTACCTAACTTCATTTGTATGTGGCATTTGTCGTTGTATTTATTATTTGGTTTGTAAATTTTGACCAAAGATTGAAAATAAAACTTGATTTTATTATTAGAAGCAAATCATTATTCAGTTTTGATTTTTTTTTTTTTCATTTTTTTCAACATTTAATAGGCTGAAATGTTCTATATATTAGTGCAATGCGCTATATATGTTCAAAGAGTAGTCATGGAAACAAATACTGACGTCACATATTGTGGTATTATAGCTTTACGTCATAATGGCCTGAATTGTTCTTGTCGATGTATTTCTACAATAAATTACATCGCTAATTAGCAATATTTTATTTTATTTTTAAATATACAAGCCCAATTGTTGGATTGTTTTTTGGTAGAATACGGATTTTTATTGAAATGCGAGTGCTAAGACAAACCAAATAATAATTTAAGGTGGAATAGTTACAATACTCAAAGATAGGATGCTGATGCTGGCACTGGCATACAAAAGCCGACACTGATTATGCAGCAATCAAACTGACACCGGTATTCACACCGACAAGCAGTCTGATGTTGGCACTGACTGACAGATGTCAACACTGATATATTGCAATCAAGCTGATGCTGACTTTTATTTATTTTTATTTATTTATTTATTTTTTTTTTTGGCTGACGTGCCAGCTAAATTGTTGTGCTTATATTCTGCTTGAAGTCAGAAATACAAAACTAAAAACAAAATGTGTTAGCCGATTGTCTTACTTATGAAATAATTGTCATAAACAAAGCTAGTAATTAAAATATTTTGACATCGAGGCAAAGTGACGTCATAATGTAGCATCGTGTGAGACAATCCAACAAACTGGCAGTTTTCCCCTTCATTAGTTCACAAGGATTGCCTAGCGACTTTCCTCTTGGTGCTGTAAAAGCAGATGTTTTTACACACGAACACATCACTGGGGATAAATGAGCACAAAGCTATACAATGGAGAATTGGGGAGAAGTTAACTTGTTTTGTCAAACAAGTTTACTTTTATTGGCAATTTTGCTGAATGCTTTGTTTATCATTTCAACACGAAGTAACAAACAGAATTTGTTAGTTGCCACTGAGATACTTCAGAGATGTAAGACTATACAGATCATTATTTGTCTAGTATTCTATGTTCCTATAGAGGTGTATGCATTATACAGTAAGGGAGCATTAACTACAATCCTGTGTGCGGTAAAAGGTAAGTTTATGTATGTAATATTGACTGAATGTCAGGTTGAGAGTACTCTCTTGTGGAGCCAAAAAGTTTTGGGTATTAGTTCAGGTTTGCTAATTTAATCCCCCCCCCTTTTTTTTTCTTTTCTTCACCGATATAATATTGTTCTTGGCATCAAGTCACTTGTGGTGTAAGGAACTATATATTAAAACTTCACTTACATCTCAAACCTTTCCGCTGTTTATCTTGTTTCAAGTTCTCTTAGTTAGCATTTAGATCGCAGTGCCACTCAGGGCCTAGGTTTGAATCTCATGCTGAATATACCCTAATACTAGATAGATTGCAAGTTTTTTTTTTTTTTTTTTTTTTTTTTTTTTTTTTTTTTTTTTTTTCATGCTGGTTTTCTCAATTATACCGTAGTCGCTGCCTAATAAAAGAAAAGAACTTTGGCGTAAAACACCATTACTACACTACACTAAAGTTTATTACCCTCTCATTTCGTCTTTTTTAAGCTTTAGATATTTATCATTATTTATATCATTGATTTCAGGATATTAAAGTCAATATTATAGCATGTGTATTAATATCCGTTCTCATTTACATAAATATTTGTAAATATCAATAAGATTTATGTATTTTTGTAATATTTCAGATTTTATTGAAAAACTACTTATGGGATTAATTCCGTCTGGGTACCTCGCTCTTGCAATTTTGAGATTTAGAGTATGGAAGTGCACAGGAATAGCATCCGCTATTCTGAAAAACAAATCTGCCTACATGATATTATTTATATGTAGCATTGTGCCCATAACAATGGCGATGACGTCATTTGTCCTATCGATGTCTCTACAGAAAGACGAAAAATACAATAACACATACAGTCATTGCATCGACCATTCATTTCCAGCTCTTCGAATTACCACATTCGTTTTTGTGGATATCGTTCCAGCTGCAATGGCTGTCACCATTTATTGGAAACTTCATCACGAAATTAAAGTGAGGGCAAATAGGGATACCATCGAAGGCTCCGGAAGAACAGCCTCCTTGACGAGATCGATTCTTAAAGACATCGAGAAATCATTATTGTCGTTTTTGATTATTCTCGTTCTGACATGGATACCTTACATAAGTTTAAAATGTTTCATCTTTGTGGTAGATTTAAATTCTGTTGAAAAAGTAATATTTCCGACATTGTATGTTTATAACATTATATTTGTTTGCCTTTTTCATCCGTTTGCCGAGGGAATATGTCTCAAACACAGAAGAATAAAACTCCGCCTAGCATGGAGCCGTTTGATGGAAAGGAACAGAGTAGGATTTGAGCAAAGGAGGGTTGAGAGATTCCGAGAGACAGAGTCAATCTCGACTACTGACAAGATGGTCGCCGGATTTGTCTCTCAAAGGATGCTTCAAACGGTTGTTGAAGAAGAACCGACTAAGGAAAAGACTGATATTGAGATCAGTTTTACATCGAAAACAGGAAACAATAATGCGTCCATGTTGAATTTTTATGAGATGGCAAATGGAAGTACTACTGATGACTCACCAGTCGAAGACAGCATCAAAGGGGATAATCACAAGGTTTCTGAAGTTATAGTGCGTGTCGATCATCACTTTCGCTCCCCGAGTAGTAGTAATAATGAGACGATACCTAGTGTCAGTAAAGATTATCTGTCACCAAATACATTGCCAAACGCAATAGAGAGCCCAATGTGTCCTATTATAACAGGAAATTTGAAACATGATGATGAAAACAAGAAAAATATAAGATGTTCCCAGACTTCAGAGCCTTTACGACTCCTCTCGACGTCGTCATCGAGTTTATTTATCAGCAGAAATATGTCCTCGCTTTCGGATTGGGATAATAATTCAGCACCTTCAATAGCATCTCATACCAGTACGCCGTGTAATTGTCGGAGCTGTACGAGACGCCGGAAGACAAGTAATCGAAGTAATAGAAGTAACTTTAGTGAAACATCTAGCTGTCGGAGTAAGTTGTCCCGATGTTCTAACAAGTCGTCTTGTATTCCAGGAAGTATAAAAACAGTCAGTTTTGCAACAAGTACAGATCCTGACACCGACGCTCTGTCAATCATATCAGATTACTTTTGAATGACACATGTCTTGATCTGACGTAAAGTCAAAATCAACATTCGGCGAAGGTCGTAAGCTTCCGTTCCTCGTCACGAAGATGATTGCCATAGCAACAACATTCAAATGTTTCAGTCGTTTGAAGGTAAACAAGACCCTGCCTGTGTGTTTTGAAATACGCAAAATATCCATTAAATATCGTGACGTAAACTTTAGAGTATATATTTGTAGAAACTGGACTGTTTTATGATGCGGCGGTTGAACAGATGTTGTATAATACTTCCGGCAGGGTTGATGCATACTATCACTTAAAGACAATCATTGTTTATATACATATGTGTTGTTTCAAATGCTCCGGTTGGCTTCATTTAAATCATTTAAAATTTAGATTTTTTTTGTTAATGTTTCAGATAGCAAAACAGAAACTTTAAAAAGGGGGCGGGCGATATGATGATTGTTATTACAATATTGTAAACTCAAAATAATTTGAAATATTGACGATGTAAATACAGCCTTTTTTCTCTTTTTAATATTGCTGTTGAACGTAATAAATTTGTTTGTTGTTCAAGAGTTGAATTTTTACTTTTTTAAGTAATCGTTATTGGTTTTCGTAACATTGTGCAGAGCTCACACCTTTCCTCATTATATATATATATATATATATATATATATATATATATACATATACATACTGTAGAAACATTAATATTAGTTGGGTTAAAATTTCGTGGTTTTGCCTTTTAAAAAAATTCTGTTGGTTTTTGTGAAAAACGTCCAATTGACGGCAATGGAAGTTAAAAATTTTCGATGACATTTAATTTCATGGTTTTCAATAACCCATGAAAATAACGAAATTTAATCCCCCACGAATATTTGTGATTTTACAGTATATATGTTTGATAAAATAAACTTTTATTTCTAACTCCCTCTTTCACAGAAAAATCTAGTGCTTGTGAAATTTAGGAATTTAGGATTTTAAACCCATACCACTTGGAAACTTGTAATTGGAGTTTGAACCCCTATCACATGGACACCATTTGATGTTGATGGACTTTTAACAACTTTCACTTGAACACTAGTTGATGGACTTTGAGCCCCTATAATCTGGTTACCATTTTGACCACCTTTCACTTGGACACTATAATATGGACTATAAGCCCCTATTATTGGTCACTATTTGATAGACTTTGAACGCTTATCATTTTGATTCCATTTGATAGACTTTGAACCCCTATCCTCTGGACACTATTTGATGGACTTTGAACTTAACCAATCTACCAATCTCTCTCTCTCTCTCTCTCTCTCTCTCTCTCTCTCTCTCTCTCTCTCTCTCTCTCTCTCTTCTTCTTCTTCTTCTTCTGCTTCTTCTTCTTCTTCTTCTTCATCTTTTTTTTTCTTCTTCTTCTTAAGCACTTCTTACAGACAAGGTTACGGAATCAGACGAATTGTGGCAAATACCTCAGACAAGGTTACGGAATCAGACGAGTTGTGGCAAGTACCTCAGACAAGGTAACGGAATCAGACGAGTTGTGGCAAATACCTCAGACAAGGTTACTGAATTAGACGAGTTGTAGCGAGTAACTCAGACAAGGTTACGGAATCAGACGAAATTTGGCAAGTACCTCAGACAAGGTTACTGAATTAGACGAGTTGTAGCGAGTACCTCAGACAAAATTACTGAATCAGACGAGTTTTGGCAAGTACCTCAGACAAGGTTACGGAATCAGACGAGTTTTTGCACGTACCTCAGACAAGGTTACGGAATCAGACGAGTTTTGGCAAGTACCTCAGACAAGGTTACGGAATCAGACGAGTTTTGGCAAGTACCTTGTATAACCCGATGGCATTATTTTAACTGTTTAGTCTTATCTTCATTGGTTCCCGTTTTCTGCTTACAATCATTTCTTAAATTAAAACTAAATCATTTAATGTTACATAATGACTGTGGAACTTTTAGTAAAACATCTGGGTTAGTGATGTTTCATATGTTGTTTACATGAAACATTGTACCGTTATACAAAAACAACATTGTTTTGTCGATAAACAGGTCATATGAGAACGATTATAAAGGCTAATAGCTTTGTATGTATGTGTTATTTTCACTGAAAGTTTTACAACTTATAAGTGCATATAATATATAATACAATATTTTGCAATGTTCTTGGAAATGGTATATGAAATTGACATATTTACAACAAAATAATCATTCTATTATATATTAGTTACTATTTACAAAAAAATATTATATTAAATAAGGAGAGTGGACATGCAAATAAACATAAGTTGTTGATCAGTGGATAAAGCAGACGCACAGGTCATTGGGTCCCCCTACCTGCAATGCACCCGCTATTTCCACTAATCACCAAGGGTATGCCTAAGCATATGTACAAATTATTCTTATTAATAAAAATCAAGAAAATTTAAATAAAGTAATATAATACATACATAAAGCAATTACACTGAAATAATAACTAGAGAACAGAAATATTATTTCTGATTTTAAGTGCCCTAATAAAATATTTGCCCAAATTTGAGAGTTCTTTTACATTTTGTACAGTTAGCAGCCGAATTAATTTGAAAACACTGGGTTTCTAGAAGTAATATTTCTTAATAAAACGAGAGCGTCAACTTGAATAGACAGGACATTTCAGAATGAAATGGAACTCATCTTCTATTTCATGAAGATTACAAAATGTGCAGTATCTTTGTTCACTTGGAATATTATAGTATCTACCTGTTTCATTGCATAATTTATGGCTTAATAAAAGAAACTTTGCAATAACTTGTTTGTGTAACTGTGAGATAGTTTTTTTAAGTATGATTAGAGACAAAAATGTGAATTTAAAAACTGATATAAGTACCCTTTTGAAGAATAATTGAAGAAGTTTGCATAATCTTGTTCAAAAATTTCTCTTAACTTTGCTTTATACATTATTAAAAATATTTTGGATCTAAAACATTTTGCTGTAACCATATATATCCCATTCCTATTCTAAACAGTTCATTTTTTTACTTGTGTTACCCAACTAGATACATTTGGGTTTTCAGCATTTATGCACACTTCATTATACAATGATTTTAATATCAAATTTTCTGTACAAAGTAAATGGATCCAGTATTTTCATAAGTCTTAATTTTCTATGTATAATAACCCAGCTCATAATAAACCATATAGTTGGGTGTATTATTACGTGCACATAACAACCTTTTACAAAAATTAGTATGTAATTTTTCAATATGACTTGCTTTATAAAAACCCCATATTTCACACCCATATGAGAGAATGCTAGAGATGTATGTATCAAATAAGCTAACTTTTGTTTCAGTATTAAGCTCCAAATTACGTGTTGAGTTTTGAAGAGAAAATAATGCTTTTCTACCCTGTTCAATAATACATTGTTCAGTAATGGCAAATTTCCCATTGAAATTTAACACTATACTAAGGTAATTAAAACTATCAACAATGTCCAGTGCCGATCCATTGTATGACCAGTGTTCATTAGATGTTACTTAACCATTATTTCTAAAAACCAAAACTTTCGTTTTATCTGTATTTACTGTTAACTGCCATTCATCTGTGTATAATTTTAACTGATCTAAAAGTGATTGCAGACCCTCAGGTGTCTCAGCAAACAAAACCATATCATCGGCATACATAAAAAGATATTACTGTAACATCTGTAAACTGCCAGGTAAACACGCAATGTTTAAAAAAGAAGATTCACAGCTTTACACGGACCTCTAACTGAGCTCTGGGGGTTTGTTAACCGTTTTCCGATATTTTTGAAATCAGAGTAGTAATGATATTATTTATAGAAGAGAGTAAACCCGATTATGCGCATGCGTGTATACTGTGAGCAGTAAAAAAATTTGGTTCTACAAAATTCCTTAATTACACAGTTAAAAATGAAATTTTTATGAAATTTATTCGTACATAGTTTTATATGAGTTCTGCGATTCTGATGAATTCAAAAGAAGGAAATAAAAAAAAACCAGGAAAAGTTTAAAAAAAATCGGGAAAGAAAAGAAAGAAAGGACACAATGAAAGCTGAGAAAGCGGG
This sequence comes from Tegillarca granosa, assembly GCA_029721355.1. NCBI lineage: Eukaryota > Metazoa > Mollusca > Bivalvia > Arcoida > Arcidae > Tegillarca > Tegillarca granosa. The sequence continues at coordinate 51,521,476 of CM056596.1, forward strand.
AATGTAAATAAAATACAGGTGAAAACATTGAATAGTGTTCAGGACAGTACGGCACCTTGTTTAACTACAGGTAATTCGCCTAATATACCATATAATATGTCACATAATATGATGGCCATGCAAAACCAGTCAACATCAGTAAATATGAACTTTCAAAATCCTATGATGAACTATAGTGGATCTCCTATATGTGCTTATCAACCATCTATTGCATGCACGATCCAAATGCAATCTCATTCACATGGGCAATTGGAAATGCTTAATTATGGTGATCAGTTTGAACAGTTAAGTAGTAAACTGGACAAAATATTTAAAAGGTTGAATAAGTTAGACGAGATCGAATCAAAGTTGACAAGTTTTGACTCATCAATAAAAACAGTTAGCAAAGATGTAAATAGTCTGAAGGATAAAATAACAGAAATAGACTCAAGTATGGATTACATTAATGAAAAATTTGAAGAAAATGTGGACCATGTTGGCGAAATGGAAACTCATGTTAAAAATTTGATGGCTGAAAATATGTGCGCGAGAAGAGCTCTTAAATGCTAAAAACGAAATGGAAAGCTTAACAAGGCGACATATTGATCTACAATAACGAAGTATGAGAGACAATATGATATTTACAGGAATTGACGAGGTAGAGGAAGAAGATACCGAAAAACAACTGACAGATTTCATTGTAAAAGAATTAAAAATAGAAACAGATATAGAATTTCATAGAGTGCATCGTATAGGAAAAATCAAAAGAACAAAGCCAAGACCAATAGTGGCAAAATTCGCTAAATATAAACAACGTGAATTAGTTAGAAAAAGTGCACCTGTAATACTCAGGGGAAACAGAAAATATGGAATTAATGAACAATATCCGAAAGAAATTAACAATAAAAGAAAGGAACTATATCCATATTACAAAACAGCAAAACAAAATAAACAAAAGGCCATGATAAACTCTACATCGATGGAAAACTATTCGAACCAAACGATACCAAAAGTAGGAAATCGGGATTATCTCCAGATGCGAGGAAATTCGTACCCAATTCAAATAACCCGCCATCAACACGACAAAAGGGGAATAACTCGCGCCAAAACAGAGGAAAATAGGATTTTCACGGAGGAATTAATTACAGTGCAGACTCTGACAATATTAACAATTTAACTGATCCTTCTTTATCTCGTGATTTAACCTATAATTCAAAGTACCGTAACTTTAGTATACTCTCATTAAATGTGTGCGGAATCTTGCGGAGATCAAAATATCCGGAGTTCAAACAACTTAATTTCTAACTATGATATTTTGTGTTTAACAGAATCAAAAACCGATGATTTAGATGATATAACTTTAGCCGGGTTTAAATTACAGTGCAAAAACAGGCGTGAATTATCCAATATACGATCTGGTGGAATTATTTTAGCATATAAGGATTATTTATCGAACTATATATTACCTATAAAAACTGACTGTAAATATGTTTTGTGATTTATTTTAAAAAGTCGGAAATTTTGAAACTGAATCATGACATACTATTTGGAATCGTTTACATACCACCTGAAGGATCACAGTATAGTTCTAGTGATGCATTTAGTGAAATAGAATCGGAATATCAATCACTTTTTGTAAGTATGATTGTATATGTTTAACTGGTGACTTTAATAGTCGTGTAGCAAACGATGATGATTTTTTTATGATTCTGATGTGTCGGTTTTTGAATGTAATGTAGGCGATAATGCATCAGCTGTTCATAGATTAGATTTTTTAAATTTACCGAAAAAAAAGAAAAAATCTTGATGTTAAAAAGAACAATTTGGTAATTATTTGCTTGAGTTTTGTAAATGTTATGACTTATTTATTATGAACGGTAAAATTTGGTGATGATAATAGTTGTGGTAACTATACACAGCTAAATCCACTGTAATAGACTATTTTATTGGTTCAATTGATTTCTTGAAACTTGTTGTTAACTTTAATATTAAAGGTTTTAGTAAGTTATATTCAGATGTACATTGTCCTTTATCGTGTGAATTTAAGGTTAGACAGTCTATTGAAGGTAATGGTGTAATTACAGACGATGTAGATACTAGAATTAAATTAAGAGGCATAATTTTGTAATAATATAAGTGTCGAAAAACTTAATGATATTCTAGACCTTACACGTACAAATATTAATAAGTCTGTGATAAATAACTGTTTTTCATGTGTATCTTATATACTAACTGAATCTGCAAAAAAAAAACTTTTGGTACTTTTAATATAAAAAAACACCCCCCCCCCCCAAAAAAAAGGTCCAATTTTAGAAAAGATTGGTTTAATACTGATTGCTTATCTGCAAGGAGGCGTTTTCGTAGATCACAAAGGTTATATAGAAAATATAAGTCAGATGTTTTTAAATTAAAAATGTGTAATTGTGAAAAGGAGTATAAACATGTAATGGACAATAGTATAAAACAGTATAGAAAGTCTTTTCAAAAGAAACTTAAAAATTTAAGGTCTACAGATCCAAATCAGTACTGGAAATTAATTAATAAAAAATGTAAAAACAAACAAACTAATGTGTTTATACATGATTTTTATTAATATTTTAAGGATATCATTACAATTGATGTTGGTATTGTTGATATTGATAGAGAGAATTTTGAACATAATGATACATGTATGTTAGATGAAGAGTATAATATTATTTTTTTAAAACGAACCTATATCTATAGAGGAAATGCAAGCAAGTGTTAAAAATCTCAAAGAAATAAATCTGCAGGTATTGATAAGATCACAAATGAGTATATTTTATGTAGTATTGATATCATGTTACCATTTTATCATAAGTTATTTAATTTAGTGTTTGACACAGGTATTGTATCCGATAGTTGGTGAGAGGGTAACATTATTCCTATCTATTACTCATTATGTGGTAAGAGTGGTCATAAGAATGGTCGGTTTTTGGGCCAATATTCTAACAGGTAAAAGTACAAAATACTCGTATTTGATTTACAGACTTATTTATAACAATCAATCAAATGGTGTGACACTTAAATGGATTCGTTATATAAAATCAATTTTTGAAAACTGTGGTATGTTAGATATATGGTTATCAAACAATTTTGTAAACAAAACTTGGTTTACCAACTCTGTAAAACAAAGGTTATGTGATCAGTACGTACAACAATGGCATTCTTAATTGTATGTAAATAACTCACGCATGTAAATTGATTATTATATATGTTTGTTACTTATATATTCTCTATGTTGTAAATATACAATGTGAGAAATAAAGAACTTGAACTTGGAAAATTTTAATATATTATGTGAGAACCAATGCGGTTTTAAACATGGTTATTCAACCACCGGTAATATTTTTGTTTTATATAACTTATTTGAATTGTTACGTACCAAAAAGAAAAATTATACTGTGTTTTTATAGATTTTCAAGCCGCTTTTGACAAGGTCTGGAGATGTGGCTTATGGCAGAAAATATTAAAAAAGAATATAACCGGCAAATGTTTTAATGTCATAGTAAATATGTATAATGGTACCAAATCTAGAATAAGTTTAAATGGGTCACACTCAGATTTTTTTCAATGTATGATAGGAGTACACCAAGGAGAAAGTTTATCTCCACTTTTATATGCCATGTATCTAAATGATCTTGAACAATTCTTTAACGATAATAATATATCAGGTATAGAAACCATTTCAGATGATTTATATACAAACCTCAACATTTATCTCAAATTACTTTTAATATTATTTGCAGATGATACTGTACTTATGTCTGACACTGTGAATGATCTACAACAACAACTAGATTGTTTTTCTGAATATTGTGAAAAATGGAAATTATCTATAAATGTATCTAAAACAAAAGTTGTTATATTCTCTAAAGGAAGACTTCCTAATGATATTGTGTTTACAATGAATGGCGTTCAACTGGATATTGTAAAAGAATTTAAGAATTTAAGTACTTAGGGGTAATTTTGAATAGAAATGGTTCTTTTTCATGTACCAAAAAGTATCTTGCTGATAGAGCAACAAAGGCTATGTATGCAATTATTAAAAAATCTAGATCACTTAATTTATCTGTTGAATGTCAATTAAATCTTTTTGATAGTATGGTTTTACCCATCTTATTATACGGATGTGAAATCTGGGGTTTTGAAAAATTAGATGTTTTAGAAAGAGTACAGTTAAAGCTTTGTAAATTATTGTTACAAGTTAAAAAATCAACCCCAAACTTTATTGTATACGGGGAACTAGGTAGATATCCATTAAGTGTTCATGTTAAAACAAGAATTATTAATTATTGGTCAAAACTTATTGAGGGTAAAGAATCTAAGTATTGTAGTATTATATATAATTTGTTATATTTTAAATTTTTGTATGGTATAAAAACAAAGTGGATTCATAATGTAGAAATGATTTTTCATGAATGTGGAATGAATAATTTATATGGTTAAACCAGAATTTTTGTAACAGTTTATGGTTAGTTAACAGTGTGAAACAGAGATTAATTGATCAGTTTTCACAGAAATGGACTGCAGATTGTAATAGCTTATCGAAAGGGACCTCATACAACCTATTTACATATTTTAACTTTAAACTCCAAGATTATCTTACTTCAGAAATTTCTCCTCAAAACAAAGTTATTCTAAGTAAATATAGATGTAGTAATCATAAATTACCAATTGAGACAGGTCGTTCGAAAAATATTCCAAGACAAAATAGAAAATGTAATATTTGTAGTAATGATTTAGGTGATGAGTACCACTATATAATGTCTTGTCCTTCATTTATTCAAGAAAGAAATACTTATATCCCTTCTTATTATAGAAATAATCACAACTCTTTCAAATATTTCCAATTGTTTTCATGTAAGAAATCTTTAGTACTCAATAATTTGTGTAAATTTATCAGATGTATTAACAAGAGGATCAGTCCTCCGAGCTAATCATATATTTAATCTTATATTTATACTTATACAATACTGCTCACTGTTATGTTATTTTATGTATATATTGTATTTATATGTTCTCAACATTGTATTGTTTACAATTAGAGAATAAAGAATTGAATTGAATTGAAAATAGAAATAACTAAGGATCATGCATATAATAAATGTTTCAAATAGCTAATCATGTTTGATTCGTCTAGTCGGTACCTTCAATTTCATCGGTAATGTAAGCGAATTAATAAATAAATAAAAATTAGATTGCAAATAAATAAATAAACTAGTAATTATTAATTAAAATAATAAATGAATAAATAAATAATCAAATAAAAAACGAATGAATGAATGTAGATAAATAAAAATGAACTAATTAATTTATTGATTTAAAAAGATTATCAAATAAATAAATATGAATAAATAAATTTTAAAAAAAATTCAATTCATTCATCTGGTGCAATTTTTATATTATTTTCAATTTTGCATAAGAAAATAAAATGTGCCGCGTTATCCTAAATAACAATCATGCATTGGATTTCTTGAAATAAAAATTCAATAAGCAAAAACTTTAATATTTGTTATAATCTGTGAGTCTGAATAACATTCACTTGGCAATAGCAGCCCTGACATGCGGAATAAGAAAAAAAGAGACAAAATAAACTATTGAATCTATTGTCATTTTATGTTTAAAAATATCTAGAAACTTACGACATAATGTCTTGTGTTAATTATGAATGCCTCAATTACAAAGAAATTTTAATAATTTGTCGCGTGGTATTACCTTTAAATTCAGATACTACCTTCAATTCTTTATTCACCGTAGGCAAACACTTATTGGTATCATATATTACATACAGTATAACAAAGACCAGGTATGACAGCATAATTAAATATAGTAAATATTTAAATGTTCAAGTTCAAGTTCTTTATTTCTCACATTGTAAATTTACAACATAGAGAATATATCATAGCATATAATATAAATAACATAATAATAGCATACGTGAGTTGATACAAAAATAATACAAATTCCACAAATTCAACCAGGAGAGACGACCCTCTCGTTTATAATACTTATAAATTTACAAAAATTGTTTAGAACAGATAACTTTCTAGAAGAAAAAAGAGAATGATATTTCAGAACATTTGGACGATGTCTATAATATGAAGGAATATATATTTTTCTAATCTCAGTTAACATTTTACAATTCATAATATAATGGTATGCATCCCCAATATCCGTATTACACAAATTACAAATTCTATTTTCTTTCTGAATGTTATGCCACCGGCCTGTTTCTATTGGTAATCTATGGTTAATACATCTATATTTACTCAAAATTATTTTATTTTTGTTTGAAAAACCAGATATTAGATAAAACTGTAGTTTAAAATCATTATTAAATAAACGATATGATATACCTTTTGATGAGTTGTTAATATCACTATTCCATTTTTGGATATATTGGTAACATAACCTTTGTTTGACAGCGGTTACCAGCCAAGTTTTATTAACAAAAGTATGAGAAAACCATATATCAACCATACCACATTCTTCAAAAATTGATTTTAGGTAACCAATCCATTTAAGTGTAACACCTTTACAAAAATATCCATGAACTAATTTGTAAATTAAAAATGAGTATTTTGTATCTTTACCTGTCAATATACTAGACCAAAAGCTTATAATTCTTGTTTTAACTTGAATACTGATTGGATACCTCCCTAATTCACCATATACAATAAAATTCGATGTTGATTTTTTAACATTTAAAATAAGTCTACAAAATTTCAGAATTACTCTTTCTAAGATATAAAAATTTTCAAAACCCCATATCTCACATCCATATAGTAGAATTGGTAAAACAGTTTTATCAAACAGATCAAGCTGGCACTCAATAGACAAATTAAGTAAACGAGCTTTTTTTATAACAGCATACATAGCCTGTGTAGCTTTACTAGATAAATAATTTTTTGTATAAATAAAGGAACCAGATTTACTGAAAAATACACCTAAGTATTTAAAATGTTTAATAATTTCAAGGTTTATACCATTAAAATTAAAATGTAAAAATTGTGGTAGTCTACCCTTAGAAAAAACAAGAATCTTTGTTTTTGACACATTAACATTAAGTTACCATTGTTTACAATAATGTGAAAAACAGTCTAGTTGATATTGCAGATCTTCCTTATTTTCAGACATAAGCACAGTGTCATCTGCATAAAGTAATAAAATCATTTTTAAGTACACACCAATTTCACTTTCAAATTTATTAGATATTGTTGCAAGACCTACGATATTATTTGTTGATAAAAAATCTTCAAGATCGTTTAAATATAACGCAAATAAAAAAGGAGACAAATTTTCTCCTTGTCTGACTCCAGTATTACATGGAAAAAATCTGAGTAAAAACCATTAATACATATTCTAGACTTTGTCTTACTGTACATATTAACTATAAATCTAAGACATTTACCAGAAATATGATATTTGATTAATTTTTGCCACAGCCCATTTCTCCATACCTTGTCAAAAGCTGACTGAAAATCGATAAAAGCACAAAAAAGTTTCTTTCTGTAAGTGGGAAGAATTTCAAATAAATTGTAAAGTACAAAGATATTATCAAGTGTTGAATAGCCATGACGGAAGCCTGACTGATTTTCGTGTAAAAGTTCATATTCATCAGCAAAAGTATTCAGTCTGTTACTTAAAATAGACATAAAAAGTTTACCAAGAGATCTTAACAGTGTAATAGGTCTGTAGTTGTTTACATCATTTACACTACCTTTATTCTTATAAATCGGTACAATATTGCCAACTGTCCAGACTTCGGGTACTGTCCCCGAGTTAAAAACCAGGTTAAAAAGCTTGTTATAAACAGGTAACATTAGATTAATCGAAGATATAATATATTCATTTACAATTCCATCTATACCTGGAGCCTTATTATTTTTAAGCAACTTAACACATTTAAGTATTTCATCATCAGTAATAACATCATTTAACCTATTATAAAAACTTAAAAAATCATTATGATCTATATCCACAGCATCATCTGTAGACATATTAATGTCTTTAAAATGGTTATAAAAATCTTGTATATCAACATTATTACCATTCTTAGTTTTACATGATTTATTCAGTAATTTCCAGTAAGTTTTTGGATCTGAGGACCTAAGTTTCTTTAACTTTTTTGTAACAGTAACCTGTGTTTTCTGATACTTTTATCTAATACATGTTTATATTTCTTTTCCTCGTTACGCATTTCCTGTCTAAATACATCAGACTTATATTTTTTAAACAATCTTTGTGATTTACGAAAATTTTTGCGTGCTTTAAAACAATCAGAATCAAACCATTCTTTCTTATCAAATACATTTCTTTTTTGTTATTATTTTAATATTATTATTATTATTATTATTATTAGGTAAAAAAGTACCAAATATTTTCTTAGCTACACCAGTAATAACATTAACTACTTGTGAAAAAATATTATTCACAAAATTCATATCTACAGTGTTTCCCTCATTATCTAATAGATCATTAATTTCTTCTAGTTGTAAAAAATCAAAATTTCCACAAAATTCGTTAGTTTTATTTTTATCCCATTGTTTAAAATAACATCTGCAGCATTAATTTTTTCGTTAATTTCATCCAAACGCTCACAATCAAAAATCAATTCACATGATAATGGACAATGTACATCTGAAAATAATTTACAGTAATCATCGATATAAAAATCATTAACAGTTTTTAAAAGTTCGATTGAGCCTACAAAATAATCAATAATTGTTGATTTAACTGTTGTAAAATTGCCAATATCCTTATCCTGTCCAATACGCCCGTTAAGAATAAATAAATTGTTGCATTTACAAAAATCCAGAAAGTAATTACCAAAATTATTTTTCTTCTCGTCTTTGCTTACTCTATTTTTTTTGTAAACTCACAGCGTTAAGTTGACTTAACTTATCGCAATTATTTATACCAAAAATATTCAATTCAGTATCAGATAATTCATCATCGGGTAAAAAATCATCAAAGTTAGAGACTCTACTGTTAAAATCACCATTTAAACATATATACTTATATTCACATGACAAATTCAGGTATTTAGCCTCGATTTCACTAAAAGCATCAGGTGAGCTATACTGTGAGCCCTCTGGTGGAATATACACAATACCAAATAATATGTCATTAGCAAAATTAAATAGCTTACCTTTAAGAATAAACCAATATACATATTTACATTCAGTATCCAGAGGAATTATATAGTCTAATAAATGTTCCTTGAATCCCAGAACGATACCACCTGAACGTAAAGAACAACATTTCCGTCTATTTTTGAATTTAAAAACATAACCATCGAATTCAATGTTATCACAGTTGTCAGTTTTAGACTCTGTAAAACATAAAATATCATAATCCGAAATTAAACTTTGGAATTCCGGGCATTGAAGTCGTCTTTTTAATCCACAAACGTTTAAGGAGAGAATTTTACACTTGTCAGAGGATTGTAAAGAAAAAGATCCACCTTCTCTTTCATTAGTACATGTTTTGTCGAGAGAGTCATGTATGTTTATGTTCCATGAATGAAAATCATGAGTTTGTCCTCCTGGGTTGTCCTAGTGAGTGCTGTCCGTGCGCGATTTATGTCCCCTGGTATATCCATTCGCTCCACGAGGCCTGTTTCGGGGCGTGAATTCTGTCGCATCTGCGGATAGATTCGAAGTTCTGTGAGATCCGGATCGAATATCGTTACGTTCCATGGGTTCTGATGGATAAAATAATTTTCCGTCAATATATAGTTTATCATACACTAATGACACTTTCCTGTTATTTTTCTTGGCAGCTTTATAATGCGGATAGAGCTCTCTACGTTTTTCATTTATTTCTTTTGGAAATTGTTCATTTATTCCATATTTATCATTTCCAAGTTTCTTAAGTGCCGATGGGGCAGACTTTCTCACCATTTCTTTTTCTTTATAATATGTGAATTTTGCAATTATAGGTCTTGATTTACCATGTATCTTCATTCCTATTCTATGTTCTCTATCAAAATGTATTTCAGTGTCTATTTCTAAAGTGCTTTTAATAAAATCCTGTAACACGTCCTCGGTGTTTTCCATTTCATTTTCTTTTAACCCAGTAAACACTAAATTATCCCGCATACTCCGCGCTTGTAAATCTATATGTCTGTCCTTTACATTTTTCAACTCCGATGAAACTTCTGATATCTCCTGCCTCAAAACTGAATTTTCTTTAATAATATCTCCGATGTCTTTTTTCACTTATGTTTTCATATCATTCATTTGTTTCACATTGTTTTTGAATTTTCCGTTGATAAATGAGAGTCCTTGTTCCATTTCTGTCATTTTACTTTGTAACTGGTTTACGTCCTTTATCACAGTCCCTAAAGATGATTCAAATTTTGTCATCTTTGTTTCAATTTTATCCAGTTTCTCCAGCTTACTAAACACTTTATCCAGTTTCTCCAGCTTACTAAACACTTTATCCAGTTTCTCCAGCTTACTAAACACTTTATCCAGTTTCTCCAGCTTACTAAACACTTTATCCAGTTTCTCCAGCTTACTAAACACTTTATCCAGTTTCTCCAGCTTACTAAACACTTTATCCAGTTTCTCCAGCTTACTAAACACTTTATCCAGTTTCTCCAGCTTACTAAACACTTTATCCAGTTTTGAGCTTATTTGATCCATCATGTCGGAATAATTTAACGTTTCAAAATGCTGCTGTAAATATACTGGCATGGGTTTTGGTTGTGGATACCCACTAATTGGTGACGCATTATAGCTCATTGTAGGATGTTGAAAAGTTACATTTGAATTATTTAAAGGCGTTGACTGTGCATTTTGTGGTGGAAAATATGAAACTGTTGGAGTATAAACCACTCGCTGATCACCTTTGTTATTAAGTCCACTATGTCCACTATTAAACATTATACTATCCTGAGAACTACTCTGCACAATCACTTTACTATTATTTCCACTACTAGTTTCTTTTTTCCTCTTTTGTCCAGATTTTCCCATATTTTTCAATTTTCAGACTGTACATACCGATTCCAGGTATCATTATATACGTTTACATACATGTTTTGTGTTAATCCAACTCATTTTCAACTTTAAAAACTGAAACTTTTAAGAGAGAAAATTGAATCGACCGCTTTCAACTCACGCATGCGCATTGTATGTAAACATACATGTATAACTAAAGACTACAGGTATCCTCTGTGTACATAAATATTACATTTGTGTACAGATAACTTCAAAAATATTAAATTATAATATACGGAGAATATCACCCCCCTCCCCACATAATAAATGAATATATATATATATATATATATATATATATATATATATATATATATATATATATATATATATATATATATATATATATATATATATATATATATATATATATTTCTATGAATTCCTTAACCTAAAAGCATGTTGTAAGTATTTACCCAACATACACAAATCATTATCATTGTTACTACTAAGTAATTGGACTAATTTAAAAACACTTGGTTTTTTCCAGTAATATTGTTTTATGTAAATTTGTCTATACTGAGAATAACAAGAACATTCTAAAATAAAATGAAAATCGTCCTCTATTTTGCTACAGAAACTACATAGTCTATCGTCTTTGTCCCTACCATTATATCTTCCAGTTTCCGATAGCCAAATTATGAGACGACAGTCTAATTTTAGAAATTATACTAAGATAATTTAACTTTCCAAAATAAGCATTCCCCTTTTCCTATAAACTATTTCCAGCTATGATGAAATTATATTTCTTACATTAGATGACAAACATAATATCTGCCATGTTTTATCTTGATGTTTGTTTACACTAATTTCTTTATTCTACCTTCACAAAATAAAATCGAACTTCTGTTTGATAACAATACAAAAAAAAATTTGAAAATTACTGCTAACTACATTAGAAATTGTATAGTAATAAGAAATACCAAAATCTGTTCATTAGAATAAACAATTTTCTTATTGTTACCGCCCTGCAGCTTACAGACTCACTACACTTTTTGTGTATATTGTTTGAAGAGTTTGTATATTTTTGTAGTTTTCTCATCTTTCCTTGTAAAGATTGTCATTTTATGTTTAATAAGATCGTCATTTTATATTTAATTAGATTGCCTTGATCAATTATTGTAATTGTATCCGTGCAATAAATAAATAAACAAATATATAGTGTGAAATGGATTCGAGAACAAGACATAGGTCTTATATAAACTCATCTCCACATGTTCAAAATAGGCTGCTAACGGATCTCAGTACCTATAATCGTTTAGGCTCGAATCCTCAACGCCAGATCCAAGGGTGAGAAAGCTGTAAGTTTGCTTGTCGAAGGTTTGTGGTTTTCTTATGGCACTTGTTCAAAATAAATATATTGAAAGCAGATGTAAAGCTATTTAGCATATGTACCGGGTTTTTTCCTCGCATTTTTATTTAGCTTATAATTAGCTTAATATGCAAGTTTATAAGCTGCTATCAATAGCCGATTCTTTGAAAATCTTCTACTCTGAAACAATTTGGCCAAATAGAACTATTTGGTGTGGAAGGTCTCTAGGTGAATTGGTTTAAGTTTATAAAAATCAGCTTTTTATGGCATCTAATATGGCCATCGTTGCTATAAAATGAGACGCAACTTGTCTGCCAGTTGAGCGATACAGGCCCAATTTGGCCTATTATTATTATTGTTGTTGTTGTTGTTTATGTTATGGCATTTGATGTCGTAATTGTCGTTATTTATGTTACAATTGTTGTTGTTATTGTAGTACTAGTGTCATGGTAACGCGTACTCTATGGTTATATTTTTGTTGTTATCTGACGAAATCTTGGCATGAGACTTATGCATGTTGATTTCAAACATAATAACAGGCACTAGATATGGTTATTTTCGTGTGTTTGACGTTATCTTGGCATGTGGTTTTTGCATGTTTACTTCAAGCAGTAAAAGTCATTACGCAGTTTAAATGATAAAGTTTATTTTAATTAAAAATTTTATCCTTTTCTTCAATATGATTACTTTTGCCTTTTGCGTGTTATCAGTCAGTGGCAAACATTTTTGATGCAGTTGTCATATACATGTACCACTTTTTGAATGTATTTTTATGATTAATTCAAAAAGTGGTATATGACACAGTTACCATTACCATGGTAACGGGTACTTTATGATTAAGTTTTATTATCAATAACTTATCGATACTCTCTGCTTCCCATGTGGACTTTAAATGCATCTAAGAGTTCTGTTCAATTTACATCGTCTTATCTAGGCCAGTACTCTTTCAGTACCAAGCGTTTTCGACAGTACCAAGAACTTTTTGACCGTTACTCAGGCGAGCTATTTCTACCGTTACAAGCCTTTAAAACCTACTCAATCTGAGCAAGGGTTTTATGTCATTACATTTACTTTTCACCTCCTTCAAAATTTAAAAGATACAATGGTACTGGTAATTTGTAAATACAGTATAGGAAAACCATAAATGTTTGAATCATATTTCAAGTCTCATTTACCTTGGATGACCATTCAACATCAATAGATATCCTGTCAATTCTTTAAATAATCGTTTTAAAAATTAATTCAAAATTTGAAATTAAAGTTGAAATTACATTTCCTCAGATAAAAGTTTAGATTTTCACTGGTCATTTAATTGATGGGCTGGACATCTCAATATTTATTTTCCTGATTAATGACATAACAGTAGGAAGGTGAATTTTCAGTGATTTAAGGCTTATCTGTAGGACTACACAGGTACTATTTCTACGTTAAAAAAGGAGCGATTTCTATCGTTATTCAATTGTACTACTTTTACCGTAAACTCAGAGGTACTTTTTCTACCGTAAACACAGAGGTACTTTTTCTACCGTAAACTCAGAGGTACTTTTTCTACCATAAACACAGAGGTACTTTTTCTACCGTAAACTCAGAGGTACTTTTTCTACCATTCAACATCACCACACTGTACTTCATTGTGAAACGTGCCACGTTAGGTTAATGGTCTATAAATCGTTATTTTTACTTATGTAATTAGTCATGCAGATTCATTAAGTTGTCATGGTGATATTCATACATTTAACGTAGCTGACATCATTTGTCTATGGTAATGTTTTAAAGACACCAAATATCTAGTTTATTTTTTCAATAATTCTAATAAAAGAGCCCCAAATACTTTTCTGTATATCATTAAATATTTAATGACATTTACAAGGTTACTATATAAGGTCTTTTTTGGGCATAATCTTAAAAATGTCAATCATATGGAAATTTTTCAAAGTCAACATTTTTTTAACTACACCGTTTTTCCACAATTATGCACAAATTAATGCTTGTATCATTTATAAGGATGTTCTATTCATCTACCCCATGAATGTATGCTATTGAAAAGTAAAATAAAATTAAACTTATCCAAAAAGAGACAATTTATAGGAGAAACAACCGAAGCAAATAACTAGCCCTAACGGCTGTTCAAAGCTATGTTTAAGCCGCGAATAGCTGCAAAATTGCTGATGCGGATTGAAAATACAACTCACTCACTCACTCAATCGTGGCAATTTTAATTTTCGCGTAGCCATTGACTTATTATCGTTAAATAACAGAGCTGCCAACCATGCGGGTCACACGTGAACGCACCGAAGGTGCGCCTGTCCTAGTGGGGGGTCTGGGAGCATCCCCCTCCCCAGAAAAATTTTGAAATGTGGGCATCAAATGGTGCAGTTTTACAGAAGAATACATACAAATGTCAAAACAAAAACCCAACAATAGGTATGAAATACGCAAACTTTTTTGCATTGTTTTAACGCATTAGACATGCAAGATAATGATATTCAATTGACTACGTTTTAAAGACAACCACAGCGTGGGGTTTTGGTTTGTTTCAAAAGAAACTCCAGACATTTGCGGGTCCACTTCCCTCTTAGCGGGTCAGCGGGAATTTGGACCTAAATGCGGGTCGGACCCGCAACGGGTTCCGTTGGCAGATCTGAAATAACCAAAGAACAACAGTTAAACTATATTTGACAGCTGTTCCTTGCCAATCTGAATTATATGGAACGCCGTTTTAACATATATTCAATTATTTATACCTATCTTCAAATAATTGAACATAATACAATTCATTTGAAGATAGGTATAATTCAATTATACCTAAGTAGATAGGTATAATTCAATTATACCTAGGTACAATTCATTTAAAGATAGGAATAATTGAATTATACCTAGGTTCAATTCAAATGAATTGTACCTTGGTAGAATTAAATTATACCTATCTTTAAATGAATTGATCATTAATGCTTTGAAATTTCAACGTAGTAAAATTCAATTTACACCTCAGTTTTCAAATCAATTAAAGAGACGTATCAATTATACTTAGGTACAAACAGAAGTCCATGAAGTAATTCATGGACTTCTGGTACAAATGAATTATACCTAGGTCTAATTCTATTGAAGATAGGTACAAATGAATTATACCTAGGTACAAATGAATTATTCCTAGGAACAATTACTTGTTTTTGTTCCTAGGTATAAAATATTTTAACCTAGGTATAATTCAATTGAACCTAGGTATAATTCAATTGCACCTATCTTTAAAAAAAAATGGACCTAGGTGTAATTAATTGAACCTAGGTACAATTATTTGAAGAAAGGTGTAAATAATTGAATAAATGTTAAAACGGCGTTCCATAGAATTAGATAGTGTAGAAGCCAAAGCGAATATTTTGCCAACTTTTGGCGGCCGTTTTCCTGAAAAACGAGGCGACCATATCTGCAATCATTTTTTCAAAGCAGTGACCAGTGACTTTCGTATAAAGTTTTATACATTCCATCAATAATTAGCCTGCATTTAGCTACCATTAAATTTTGAATTTTTGCCACCATTTTTTAATTTTTGATATGACCAAAAAATTTGTTTGAGTGAAGTGATTGAAAACTTTTATTTCAAAATGTAAAACTTGTGTCACAATTCAGAATATTTTTCATGGATCATATAAAATTTGGGCGGGTATTTTTTGGATAATAAAAATAAATAAACTTCCGTGTTACGAGTTACATGTTTATCCATAAGTTCAACTAATTCCTCGCAAATCACGCTTCGTTTCTCCCGAAATGTCCCCAGGCTATCATTATGCACTCTCTCACAGTACTAATATCCGGAAGAAGTTTTAGAAACGTGTTTTACCGGGAGTAATATTTCAAGTTAAACACAATAAATACCCTGAAGTAATCAGAAATCTTATGGAAAAAACATCATGATTTAAAATATCTTTACCATCACAAATAATTAGTTTCCCTTCAAATGGATATGATATTTTCATGTCTCGCTCGCTAATAAGGGCTTTCGCTAAAAGTTTCAGTATTTAAGGTCTTCCTATACTCGAGGAGGGTCATTAATTTTAATTCTTCAATTAAAGGGGTATTAGTTGTAAAGGTCTCGCTGATCTCAACGCGCAAAAGATTTAACGCCTCCTATACCCGTAAAACTTCAAAGGGGGTTCAATTTTTAGGGTCTCGATATCCTCATAAAGCGCATCAGTTTAAACGCCAGCACTGATGAACTTATAAGGGCCTCGGTGACCAAGTGGTCTAAAGTTTGGGCTTACAGATCACAGCGCCTCTCACCAGCTATGTACGAACACTAGTCAGGAAGATTCTAGTGTCAGAAAGTTTGTCAAGTCGCTTGTTTTGTTTTTTTTCGCGGTACTTAGTTCCCCCCCCCCCCACCACCATTTCAGAAATGCAAAAATCTTGACTTGGACATAAAATACCATCAATCCAATCAAATCCATATCCTAGCTTATACAGGTTATCAGTTTTATGGTCTCCTTATCCTTACGTGGGGGATCAGTTAAAAGGTCCCCCCCACCTACCCTTATAAGGGACATTAGTTTTAAGGTCCATTTTTTTTTACAATGGTTTACAATGAAAACCAGTTAAAAGTTTCCCTTTCCTTTTCAAGAGGGGTATAAGTTTTAAGGTTTTACTGCCCTTACAAGAAGACATTAGTTTGTAAGGTCTTGTATTGAAACATAAGTCATTTGAAAATATATTAAAATTGATTTTATTCAAAAACACATCCATTTAACCACAAATATATAAATAAATTTACACAATAAATTGTTTTATCAATTAATATGAAGGAATGAGACCTGTTAATATAACAATTCTTACATAAATACATACACTCAATGATATCTTATCACCTAACACTTTGTTAATGCATTATTGGGATTATTCTGTACTTCACAACAAGAAGTATTCTCAAATATATGTTTTAATGCTCCCTACATTGCTGATAAGATATAGAAAGTACTAACAAGAATTCCACAGATTTATATGTCTCATCTGCTTTCACATTTTGACAACCGCCGTCGCCCCTGATGACACGGAAAAGTTATACCTAAGTCTCACCTTTTGGCAATGCCAGGCTCGACAAAAACTAAGTATAAACCACCAATGAAGACAATTATCAAAGTTGTTGTGAACACTGAAAAAAGAAACAATGACAGTAAGAGAAAATAAATAACAAGATTTTGTTACAATAATTCTTTAAAGGTAAAACCCATCTCGATGTGGTTAAAACAACAATTAACTATTTTCTTTTGTAAGTTTTTCCATCAACAAAATACTATTTTAAATGCTGTTGTGAATATGATTTAAATGACCCCCTCCCCCTTTTTATTATCACATCCAGTCGAGTTTTGCCCCCACACAGTAATATTTGATAACTTAGCATCATCTAAATTATTACGGATTGGTATTTTTAAGATTTTAAATATCTGGAAAAATCCCTTTTTTCAATCATGAAATAAATGCCAATATTTTCTAAACAAAGTAAACATTTTAGCTGCAATGTTGAAAAACGAAAAAATGGTCTTAAAAAGCACATTATGAAATATATATATATATTTTTTGTTCCATCCATCCTAATCCTGTAGAGAAAAATGTTAAAAAAGAATTATAGATACTAACAAAATGTTACCCAAGAAATTAACACAATAATGCATACAGCACTTGTAAAATTGAATAAACTTATACTAATAAACTGCATTATCATTTTCAAATCCATACAATTCATTATTTTAAACTTGCTTAGGCTGACTGAAAATTGTAAAACTTTTAAACAATATTAAGCTGACAAAATCAATAAACTGACTGAAATTTAAATTCTATAAGTTTTATAGCACTGTTTTAAAAGTCAATGCCATTCATAAAACCTGTATTTATATCGAATTCAAATGATCTGTCATTTCTTTTCATTATCTAAAAGTTTTTTATTTTCGATTTTGATAATATTTAATCCAAACTATTTACAAACTATAAATTTCGAGGGTATCTGATATCTGTTATTTAATAAGTCTATTGTCTAATGAAGTCCGGGCTTGACCAGACTCTGGCTTAGATGGGATACCTGAAAATTACAGGGTTACAAAACAATGCATTCCTGCTGGTAGAATTTATTTATCAGTTGGTGTCAATGTTTCACTCAATGACATGCCACATAACCAGTTGGGTCATAAATGCACAGCTCTAGAATCATGAATCTGATAAAACATGTCACACTTATACGAAGTGGACAGCTGAAGACCAAAAATATAACAATAATGTACATACAGTAAATGTAGGTCATTTACAATCTGATGTCTGTGTGTTTAAAAACACAAGTAAATTTATACCAACTAAGTAGATATAAAGTCTTCCTGTGTCTTATTTGTTACATCAACTCTAATATTGAAAAAGACTCACAGATTACTTTGCAATTAGATTGTGAAGTGACTACAGTTACTGATAGATTGACTAGTTTTATAACTAAACATCGTTAGTTCATCAAATACATGTATAAAATACAGATGATAATGTAACATAAAAACAATTTATATAATGTAAACATTTATATATATATTACATTTATATAAACAACCTTGTTTACATGGCAAATTGATAACGTGTGATTAAACTAAAATGTAATAAATGCAGAGTTATGTTTATATATGTTGCATTGTTGATAAACTTAAACCAAATGTATCTAAATAAACATGATTCATGTAAATTAATTAAAGGAGAAGAGTGGAGTAATAGTGTTATATGTCCCAGTCAAGTTGGTTTTACTAGTATCAAGGTCTTCAGTCTCAGGATGGTGGAAGAAACCAAAGTACCCACAGAAATCTGACCTTCTGGGAATAGAATTACCAACATCCTCACTGCATACTTACATCTTCCAGAACAGGATTCAAATCAGGAAGTTAAAAAACAGTGTGATCTTTAACCTGGCTCTTCATACCACTTGGGCACAAAGGCTGTCAAATTGATAAAAATGGGATATCTATTTAGAGCAAAACTATACACTGTACTTTTATAATGGTGTAAAAAAATGAAATGCAATTACTGGGTTTTTTTTTTCTTAAAAAAAAAAAACAACTAAATTAACAATAATAATTGCCTTCATATTTCATAACTTTACTGAAATTATGCAAATTTTGTTGAAATGTGGTGTTTTAACTGAACACATGTTATTTGTTTTTTCTCTCATATTAATTCATTTGTTGTGCTTTTTTCTGGGCACTTCAGTTTGCTCCATATTCTCTAAATTGATCACATAAATATCATAGCAAAAATCGTGACTGATACATAAACCACACCATTATTCCACTCCAATTTTCATAACATAAAACAAGCAAGATTACACAAAAGCTACCCAATAAATGACCAGTCTTCCAGACAATGTCTTAAGATTGATCAGTCAATGTTAATTACAATTATGTTGTATGAACCAAAATAACATAACTTAAGTGATATTTAACTTGTTAAATTTGTCCACTTAGATTATAAAATTAATGACAGGAATACTGGATAATAATAATTTTGGAAATTCTTAAGTTAGTTTAGGAATTTCAAATACAGATTGTATGCAACTATAACAATATTTCCTGGTAGAATGTTTGCGTTTCATAAAAAATTCACAAAAATCTTAGATAAAATTCATCAAATTCAACTAAATTTGAGAAATTACAAATGATCATTTTCGCCCATTTTGTGTAATTATCAATTTTGAGCAGGGCTATGGTGATTTCTGGAAAACCCTGTTACCCAGAAACAATACATGTATGAATGTATATACCTTTTTGAAAGGTCAAATATAATGTCAGTATATGTATATATAAATAAAGCTATTTACATGTGGATGCTACAGAATAACTGCCAACATTCTGCTATACATGTTGACATGACTATAAATGATATTAACTTATGGATCAAGATGTACAATTTATGTACAATATACATTAAACAGATATGTGAAAATTTCATAAGCACAACAAATTTTGTGATCATAGACCCCAAACAAATTTAAATATTGTCATCTATGACACATTTCTGTCAAATTAGATCTTTCAAAGATGTGTAAATACCTGGCTCCAGTTTCTTAATTATTCACTCTGTGAGTTTACATTCAACTAAAATATTCCCATATATCTCTCATCAATAAGTTAAAGATTTTAAGTTTTATGAGATAATGTATTGTTTTGTTTAACAAACCTACACTAAAAGATTCAAATATAAATTGGATTTTCAACTTCAACTGTGTAATGTCTTAAAATTAATATTGAAATATTCCCTAATTTGAGTTGAGTGTACACTCAGTTGAGTGAATGATTGTGAAACTGGGGACTGGTACAGTACATGTATGCATGTGCCAAATTGTTTTATTTACAAATGCCATACATCTTCTTTATCACCCATTTTAAGCAAGTAAATTACTACAACTTTAAAGCAGTCTTTTACATGTAGATGAGAAAATAAATAGCACCTTATTTTCATTAACTTTCTGAATGAAATTTTATTTTTATTCGTGTGAAAATGGTTACCAAGGATAAACAAATTGAAATTTTAAATATGAAAAGTTTAATTGTCGACTAACCTATTTGCAGTAATCATATCACTTCAAAGATAATATCGTCACTTCAAATATGTGATTTACAAAGAAAGAGACCTACATGTATTTGTTATAATGATGTTTTTCTAGGAATTTTATGAAAATGCATCTGATTAAAGTTTGGTCCTTTGGTTTCTTTTAAAACCTGCTATGACCAGCCTATGTATTGACAAGTATTATGCTTTTTAAATGAACTTTAATGGTAAAAAATGCACCTGCTGAAAAAGAAAATCTTAGTGAAGTGAAATGTTCATGTTAAACATTTATGAGCACATTTTGCAAAATGTTAACTAATTGTAAAAATAATTCCCTCTATAGTAATTGAATTTAATAATAAAAATCAAAACATCAAAGTTTGAATTTAACAATCTATTACTAGTATCTATAGCAAATTCCCTGTGCTTCCATACATAAATATAATTATATTTTATGCTCCAATTATCAAGCATCCATACACATCAACATTTTAGCAATCAACTGAAATATTTGAAAGAACATATGGCATCATTGTTAACATAATTTTTCCTTCTATTGGCAGTATAACTATTAATTACAGCACCAATTTCTGATGACTTTTTATCACTGTACAGGGACACATTTTAAGAGCCATCAAGCCATTGAGCACATACAATGTACATGACATTTTTTTTCACAAATCACATTGCACATGTATTAACTGAAATCATCTGAATCTTCAAAATCCCAGCCTTATTTTTCACATGAAACTTAAATTGCTACACTTCTATACTTTGACATTTAAAAAGGCTCAAATTTTTGTCGCAGAAGATGAAAGTTTTTGTTGCCAAAAAAATGTTGCTACTTGAGACATTTGCGAATAACCATTGGATCCCAACTGCTGTAAGTCTGTGTTTGTCATCGTCAGAATCTTCAGTATTTGTTAAAGATTACACTGTATATTTAGAACTCAGTAATCAGAATCATCAGCGTCCGTGGAGTAATCAGAATCGCTATCCTCCTCTTTGTCTTTATCCTCCTCATCATCAGATATCTCCCAGTGATCATCGGCTTCTATAACCTTAGCTTCCTTAACATCAAGCTGAAATAAAATAAAATACAATACAGAAAACCCTCACAATAACAATACCCCCTTAATATCTTAATACCTCACTTACTGTTACAGTATTTTTAAATCCTAAAATCCACATTTCTCTAAAATACATTAGTTTTTATGTCACCTTATCATCAAATCACTTTATGATATCAAAGGCAGACTGAAATAAACAGCTGCGCCTGGAGCGCATGATACGCCCGTCAGATATTTAAACTTCTTTTTTAATGTCTTAAACAACTTGACATTTAGCTGAAACATATTTTTTTAAAACAAAAGTAGCAAATTTATTTCTCACAAACCTTTTTGATTACAGGACAAATATAACACAAAAGTTTCATTAAAAAAAGTTCAAATGATTTTTGAGTTACAACATGCAAAAAAATGCCTAAAATTTGACAATTAAAGGCCAATAACTCTACAACAAGAAAACATACAAATCTCAAAAATAAAAGGGAGCTCTCTTCCATGGATACCAATATAACACAAAGGTTTCATTCAAATTGTTCAAAGCACTATACCATAATACGTCCCATCATTGACGGGTGTATAAAAATGGTGACAATAAGTCAAGGTTTACTTAAGACCATCACTACACTGCTAATTATCTGATCAGATAATACAAAGATAAACAAATGTGACTGTGAGTGGTGGTGAGTAATGTGATAAACAATAGTATACACTGGAAAGGGGCTGTGCATTCTTTAAAAAAATTATTAATGTTTATGAAGAGTTAAGTAATAGTTTTTACATCCAAGTCAGAATTGTTACAAATATGGAGATAGTCAGTTCCAGAATAGTAAACTAAACCAGAGTACCAAAAGAAAGCCATTAATCTTCTGTAAGAAAAATGACAAAATTTCTTACACTAGGATCTGCAATAGTAGAATTCAAACTTTAACAGTGACGGCCTGGGGCTTTACAATACTTGGCCTCTGATATCCCTCTGCCTAAGGGGGTCCTAGGCAGTAAAAGCTGAACTTTCAGATCACTTGGGCACCAATGTCCCTCTGTCTAAGGTGGGTCCTAGACAGTATGGCTAGGGCTTAACATCACATGACCACTGATGCCCATCTGCCTAAGGGGGGTCCTAGGCAGCATGATGATGGGACTTTACAATTACTTGAGTACTGATGCCCCTCTGCCTAAGCCAATCCTAGGTAATGAAAGTCACTGTGATAAACTATTCAGTAACCATGGTGCCTTTTAATTGTGTAAATAACTTAAACTTAGACTAACCTTAATGTTTTGTGACTGATCAAAATCAAAGTAACAATCTGAACGAAAAAAACTGTGTATGTATATAACCTGGTCGTGCTGGTGCTGAAAACTTTAGCTGAATCTGAAACAAGAAAAAGATAAATATATCAACAGACTGTGTATGTATATAAACCGGCTATGCTGGTGCCGAAAACTTTAGCGGAATCTGAAACACAAAAAAATAAATATCAACAAATATATAAACGCGCCAAAAACACGAATCAAAACAAAAAAAGATAAATATATCAACAGACTGTGTATATATATAAACCTGGTCGTGCTGGTGCTGAAAACTTTAGCTGAATCTGAAACAAGAAAAAGATAAATATATCAACAGACTGTGTATGTATATAAACCGGCTATGCTGGTGCCGAAAACTTTAGCTGAATCTAAACAAGAAAAGATAAATATATCAAAGACTTCACCAGACGTGTAAGTATATAAAACCTGTCGGGCTGTGCTGAAAACTTTCGTGAATCTAAAACAAGAAAAGGATCAATATATCAACAAACTGTTGTATGTATATAAACCTGGTTTGCTGGTGCTGAAAACTTTAGCTGAATCTGAAAACTAAGAAAAAGATCAATTATCAAAACCAAAATGTGTATGTATAAAACCTGGTCTGCTGGTCTGAAAAATTTAGATGAATCTGAAAACAAGAAAATATCAATTATATCAACAAACTGTATGTATATAAGCCTGGTCGTGCTGGTGCTGAAACTTTAGCTGAATCTGCAACAAGAAAAGATAATATATCAACAGGAATGTATGTATATAACCCACACGTAGCTGCGTGCCTGAAAACTTTAGCTGAATCGCAAACAAGAAAAAAGATAAATATATCAACAAACTGTGTATGTATATAAACCTGGTCGTGCTGGTGCTGAAACTTTAGCTGAATCTGAAACAAGAAAAAGATCAATATATCAACAAACTGTGTATGTATATAAACCTGGTCATGCTGGTGCTGAAAACTTTAGCTGAATCTGAAACAAGAAAAAGATCAAATATCAACAAACTGTATGTATATGAACCTGGTCGTGCTGGTGCTGAAAACTTTAGCTGAATCTGAAACAAGAAAAAGATAAATATATCAACAGAATGTATGTATATAAACCCACCCGTGCTGGTGCTGAAAACTTTAGCTGAATCGCAAACAAGAAAAAAGATAAATATTTCAACAAACTGTGTATGTATATAAACCTGGTCGTGCTGGTGCTGAAAACTTTAGCTGAATCTGAAACAAGAAAAAGATCAATATATCAACAGACTGTGTGTATATATAAACCTGGTCGGGCTGGTGCTGAAAACTTAAGCTGAATCTGAAACAAGAAAAAGATAAATATATCAACAGACTGTGTGTATATAAACCTGGTCAGGCTGGTGCTGAAAACTTAAGCTGAATCTGAAACATGAAAAAATATAAATGATAATGTCTTTCAAATATATACGACTAATAGATAAATAGGTATAGAATTATAAATAGGAACAGAAATAATGGCAGGAAAGTAATCAAAATATCCATTTAAATTAGATTTTTTTTTTTAAGTTTCAGGAATTTTTGAAGTTGAAAATTTCAATAATCTTAATTACATATTAAATCTAATTTATCTGAAACTTGTTTTCAACAAATGAATTAGAATATTCATTAACTGTTCAATTGTAACCTCCTTCACAAAAATACTAAGATTATTTTTCTATGCAGACATGAAAGCCATAGACGATAAGAATTACGGAGCATTCTATGATAACTGTAACTTAACTAATTCAAATGGGACTTAAAAGTACAAGGAATATTATTTTCCTCCTCTAAATATATGTCAGGACACGATAGAACACAAACATTCTCAACTGTTTCAAGACTTGAAATTTCCTATTAGACCTTGTTGATGTTTTTAAATGAATTAGTCCTTTGAAGCAGACAATAAATCCAGTCATTAGTGATTGTTACACTATATCATTCTGAAATGGTTTACTATAATCTCATATCTAAAGATACATTGAATATCCGAAATATGAATGAAAGGAGTAATTCTAAGGAGTAGAATGGGGTAATGATATATTACGAAATTATGACCAAGTTAACATAATTTCACTTACAAGTCACTTAATAATATTGACATTTCTGAGATGGCAGAGAAAATCTGTACCAATCTTTAGCAAGCAAACTTTTTACTCTAAGATCTACCAAAGTAGCATTTGCACCTAGAAAGTGAGAGGTCATGTGATTCGTAAGCCAGACTGTGAAGCTATAAACAATTCAGGGAATTATCAGATTACTCACCTCTTCTGTTGTTTTCAGTGTACATATCTGTACAGGTGCTGTAATTAACATGTGATTTTTCTTATCTGACACATATAACCACCAACCTTCTTGTTTTTCCTAAAAATGGTTAATTTTACAAAGTTATTATTAATTCCAAATAAGTTAAACCTTGAAAAAATTCAAATCTTTTTTCTATGCCAAAACCATTTTCTTCATAGTTTTTTTAGTCACAAAATCTTATTGTTTTGTGTTTTTCTTCCCAGGTTAAACTCTCTCATGAATCATTGTCAATACCTTTTTTAAAAGGATTTCCCTAGATACATATTGTAAAATTGGTGGAAAATCTGTTCCTTTATTAAACTATAGACCACCAAAATCAAACACACACTGTAAAGAGAGATGAAAAATCTTGCTCTCATCACAAATAGCTGAAAAATTGCTGATGTGATGTTAAACATTACAACCAACTTATCTTATTTGTAAATACTGTACAAGTTTAACCCTACCTCTGGGAAGTAAGGACAATGAACTGGATGACTTTCTTTAGCTTTTGTTTCTAACGATTGTTCTTTCTTGGCTTCTTCTTGGTACTTTTTCCATTGTTCTTCTTCGTCATGATGTGTTTCAGTGTTATCTCCCTTTGAACTGGCTTCTGTCTCCTCTGCGTCTGATTGGTTGGTTGGTTCTTCCTCACTTTCCAATCCTGAACCATCATTTTCCTCCTCGACTTTCTGCTCTGAACTTTCAGTTCCTGTTGTTGCTTGGTCCTGAAAAGTTTTAATACAATACAATTATTACAAAAATATTTATCAACTCATCACAATGCATTTGGATGGAATTAAAATTAGACAGAAACAGGAATGAAAAGAATATGTCAAATTTTAATCAAGAATGTGTCTGCCACCAGGGTGCATTTAAAAAATTTTACGGGAAATTTATGAAATGGAGTATTTACAAGGCAAGGAAAAATTACAGTACTTGATCTGGTTTGATGGAAAAAATTCTTCTGAAACTTTCAATTAAAAAATATATATATATATATACAAAAGGAGCAATCACTTCTGTATATAAATGATCTTATTATACGTAATCTGGTAATTAAACATCATTGTCTAAAAAAAAAAAAAAAAAAAAAAAAAAAAAAAAAAAAAAAAATCAGCAAAGCTCTGTCATTATTTAGTTAAAAGAGTTTATCTTTGGTTAATATATAAAGCAAAATATTGACCAGCAGAAACCAATTAATCAATATTCAATATACTTCAGATTATCTTAGTCTATTGTAAACCAAGACAGTTTGTATTATCTCTATCAACTAGCCTCTTTTGTTTTATCCTTGGTTGTTTTTTCCTTTTCGTTGCTAGTCCCTGATCCTTTCCAGTTGTATGCCTGTTTCTTTTTCTTGGGTTTAGCTCCTTTTTTGACAACTTTTTTCTTTTGTTTTTCCCATACTTTAGCTTTGTTACCAGTATTCTTAGCCGGAGAGTCAGATGTATTCTGTCATACAGTTTAAAACAAATAAGCAACAATGTAGACATGTAAAATCTTTTCAAAGGAAATAACTCTAGGTACTGTACATGTATATTACTTATTTCATATTTTTTATAGCTGTACATGTAATGTATGTTATCATTTCATAGCTAGACCTATCAAGAATTTATCCATTGACTTGACTCACTATGTTTACAAATATAAATCTGTTTTCCAAAACTGATGAATGAATCAATTTATAGATTTACAGCTGAAAAACATACATGTACTTGGTAATGGTCAAAGCAAATATATGTAAGAACACATAACAATGAATCGGGGATACAAGAAACAAAAGGCCAGATAAATATACATTGTGGCTAATGATTTCAGATTCCTGAAATGGCACTGGATATAAAAACAAAAAGTGTCTAATTGAAAAATTATAGTACATGTACTACTAAAGAACCAAAGCCATTTACAAATATCCATATTTAACAACAGTCTATTTTTATATACTGTAAATCAGGAAATTAATGCGAATTGCCTAATTTGAAGTAAAATGCGTATTGAAATTAATACAAATGTTTTAAGTTCCATTTTTTTTTTAAATTTTGCCTATCTTTTATCTTACAATTATAAACAATAAACTATGGACTCAGAAATTATAATCTTATGACTTCCTTAATTTATAAACACATTATAAAGAAACTTTCGGTAGACATTATTAAAATACTAGTAAACAGTGGAAAGTAAACAAAGGGTGCCAACGTAAATTTTTTGTGCGCTGATGACACTTATTTTTAACGGTAAAGGATCGTCAGAACAAAGAGACGTGTAATCTAAAAAAAAAAAAAAAAGGCACATACACAAATATAACACTTGGGTTTTTTTTAAATAAAATAATGACTTTGAGATTTAATGAGAGAGAGAGATCTGAGATGTAGGAAATCAGAATACCAAAGAGACGTGTAATCTAAAAAAAAAACATACACAAATATAACACTTGGGTTTTTTTTTTAAATAAAATAATGCATTCAAAATTAGGATGTCCATGTCAGCATATGTACAACTGATCTCTGTCTTCGACTCATGAGTTTAGAATGTCTTAGGTTACTTATAATCACTGTACTTCCAATCTGATGTCCCAGTCAAGCCTCAAGGTTCAAAATGATGACTGAGTCTGGATTGCACTCGTAGCAAAATTCCCAGTAGGAAAGAAACAGCACAAAATTACCCCTAAATGAGAAAATACTCCAATTTATCAGCTACGATAACTTCCGTTTAAGGGAGATAACTCAATTTACAATAAACATAGATAAATCGTAAAATAAATGTGACAAGAAATTAATACGATGAAATTGGCCTCGCATTTTTCGCATTAATTTCTTGATTGCAATAATTTCCTGATTTACAGTAATCTCTTCAACTGGTTTAAAATATCTCTATTAGAAATTCATGTCAAACAATTGTTGGAAGGGAAATAACTCCAGTAGATAAACAAACCTCATCAACTGCCATTTCCTCCTGGTCTTCCTCTTGTATATTATTATCATCATCGTCACCAGGAATGATAGCACTCTCTTTATCAAACAATACTTCCATTTTCTTTCTCTCTAGCTCCACTGTGACGGTTACTATTGATCCTGCGGTTATTGAGGAATCTTCATCATCCAATACTGGAAATGTTAAAATAGACAAATATAAATTGTCAAATCAAGACTAAAATTCATTTAAAGGATTTTATTTTATCATATATCATTCTGGGACTACAAACTTATTTTCCCCAAAACAGATAACAATTTGCTTTTAAACCTAACTTCTTAAAACTTACTGAGCAAAAAAAATGTCTTTCTTGACAAAAACAAAATATTTATTAATTTAATGCTTTAATTATCCTATTAATATCAATATATACTGCAGAAGTTCTAGGTCTAAGTCATGGTATATCAAATAAGAATATAATTTAACATTGCTCTGTACCACTGACAAACAAATGGAGACATAAATGGAGAGAGAGAGAGAGAGAGAGAGAGAGAGAGAGAGAGAGAGAGAGAGAAAGAGAGAGAGATGAGATGTAGGAAATCAGAATACCAAAAGAAAACCAACAACATTTGGTGAGTAATTTAACAAATTTTCTGTAACTAGGATCTGCCAAAGAACAAGCTAGCACTTCAGATCATAGGCCCGTTCAAGATACAGTATGTACGCTTGTGCAATGACTTCAAGCCATTCAGGAATTACTGTATGTGTGTGCGAACGCTATCAATATTTTTCACCTTAGATTCAAGATGGCGTTGTAGAGTCAAACATTAAAGGAAATGATTTTAGTGAATTCTGAAAACAACATGCAGTATTGTTTTAATGTCAGTGAAAATGTGTTAAATCGTTCAAATCGAGGTTATTAACGTTTGAATTATTTCAGACATTTGTGTAGATGCATGATATGAGTGTGTTTATAAGTTTTTTGGGGGATTTTATCGGTGTCTGACCACGGGTACATCAGAACCAAAAATTAAATGACCATTTTTAAAAAAAAAACGATGGAACTATTTAACATTCTCTGTATTATCAATAAAAAACGAAACAACTTGTTTTTTCGTCGTCTAAATATGATATGGTAGTAAAGGAGAAATCAGTTCTTAGCTAGTCAATCACAATTTATTTTCGTTAAAGAGACATAAAAATTGTATGCGCGAACACAGTGGAAAGCAACCAGTGACTTGAACACGCCTCGTATCAGACCTCTTGCCACTAAGGCCAAAACAAAAAGAGAATTGTTGGTATGGACTTGAGACTTTCATTAATAGGCATGCATAATACTCTCAAGTCCCTAAATCTGGAGTGCCAGATTAATGAAACAATAATTTGAGGATAATGATGATCTTACCTTCAGATTTGATCACCATCCTCACATAGGGTAAAGATGCACAAACATTCAAGATATCACGATATTCTTCATTTGTCAAGTTACGTAATAAAGCTCTCTTATCATCTTCCTTCATCTGAATAAAATCTCGGATTCTCTGAATATTTCTCTGTTTTTAAAAACAAATAAGTATAACATTACATGGGAAGCTGCAGAAAGAAAACTTTTTCTTTATAACACTTTAAGCAATAAAGCAAATGCTTTAATAAACAAAATGAATCATGATTTTTTTTACAAATGTCAACAAAAGACAAAAGACATAGAAATTATTGATAGCAATTTCTCGAGGTGAGACAATCAGTAAATATCAGGAATAGAAGGACAGAGACATCCTATATCTTTACTAAAGAGGCAAAAAAAGTTCAATCTTAAGATATATTTCTTAAACATTCAGGGATAAAATTTTGCTGCAGAAACTGAACTCGTCTGTAACTAACACAAAGGGTCATTGTAACTTTTCACATAAAAAACAACTCTCAATATGTTGATAAAAGTTATGAAAAACAGACTTGGTAATTTTTGTAACATTAAGAAAGTGGACTAACCTTTCTGGTAACAAAATGTTTCAACATCTCAGGTGTTATGTGTGGAAGTTGTAATAGTGGACTGGACTTCTGGTCCAGGGCTTGGAAAACCATCTGAGAAACTTTCATACAATTTTCTACCGTTTCCAATCTTGGCATGTAACGAATTGCTGAAATATTATAAGTAACAAGAATTATTCCTAATTACATGTATATGCCTTGCTGCCAAAATCTTCACTGATATAGAAACAATAAATATTAATGATCTAGATAGAAAGGCATTATGACCCATAAGCCAGGACTTACAGCTACTAGTCTCTTAGTCTTCACTGAGTTTAAGATTAGTCATACCTTGAGCAAAATCCAATTCCTTATTTAATGAAAATTCCCCGAGCCGACAACCTAATATTTAGCAGCTTATATCTTCTTGTTCATTACTATCATCTCTGAGAACAATATAACTCCACTAAGTATTTTGAGTACCATTAAATCTTTTTTGAGGGAATAAAACAAAAAAATTTGAAACCAAACCCAATGGAAGGAATAAAAGCTAAACAGAAGAACATACATAAAAGCATAAAACTCAGCCATACATATAACTGGATACAGCAGGTTTTCTGCCTTGATTATACAGTGGAGTAAATGAAATGGGTAAAGTGTCTTCTCTTTGTTGCATAGGAGACTTAATGAAAAGGATCATGCTAAGGAATGGAGTGAAGTAATGTTGTTTAACAAAAGATTCTTTCACTTATATCAAGATGGTTCTATTTTGAATGGTGGAGAAAACTAGCTTACCAAGGGAGATAATTACTGAGATTTTGAATGGTGGAGAAAACTAGCTTACCCAGAGAGATAATTACTGAGATTTTGAATGGTGGAGAAAACTAGCTTACCCAGAGAGATAATTACTGAGATTTTGAATGGTGGAGAAAACTAGCTTACCCAGACAGATAATTACTGAGATTTTGAATGGTGGAGAAAACTAGCTTACCCAGACAGATAATTACTAAGATTTTGAATGGTGGAGAAAACTAGTTTACCCAGACAGATAATTACTAAGATTTTGAATGGTGGAGAAAACTAGCTTACCCAGAGAGATAATTACTGAGATTTTGAATGGTGGAGAAAACTAGCTTACCCAGACAGATAATTACTAAGATTTTGAATGGTGGAGAAAACTAGCTTACCCAGACAGATAATTACTGAGATTTTGAATGGTGGAGAAAACTAGCTTACCCAGACAGATAATTACTGAGATTTTGAATGGTGGAGAAAACTAGCTTACCCAGAGAGATAATTACTGAGATTTTGAATTGTGGAGAAAAATAGCTTACCCAGAGAGATAGTTACTGAGATTTTGAATTGTGGAGAAAACTAGCTTACCCAGAGAGATAATTACTGAGATTTTGAATGGTGGAGAAAACTAGCTTACCCAGACAGATAATTACTAAGATTTTGAATGGTGGAGAAAATTAGCTTACCCAGACAGATTATTACTGAGATTTTGAATGGTGGAGAAAACTAGCTTACCCAGACAGATAATTACTAAGATTTTGAATGGTGGAGAAAACTAGCTTACCCAGAGAGATAATTACTGAGATTTTGAATGGTGGAGAAAACTAGCTTACCCAGAGAGATAATTACTGAGATTTTGAATGGTGGAGAAAACTAGCTTACCCAGAGAGATAATTACTGAGATTTGGCAAGTAATTTGACAAACTTTCTAACACTAGGATCTATCTGTCTGAGTGGGATTCAAAACTAGGCAATGAGAGGTAATGTGATCCGTTCTTTAGACCACTCAGCCATCCAAGCCACCACTGTTATATAGTGTCCAGTTTAGACAGGTTTCCCTGTGTATAACATACCATTTCTGGCTGCTCCAGCGACAAGTTGTGCTGTAATGTTAACCATCTCATTTAACAGGTATGGTGTTTTCTTCAATACATATTGTTTATCTACAAAATAAATACAAGTATTCATAAATAAGTCAAAATGAATTGTAAAATGGGTTCACAAAAGTGTTCATGTATTAATTAATACATTTAAAAACTTTATAAAATTTACTGTAAAAATTTGAGCACCAAAGGTTATTGGCTTATTCCTAAACCTTTTTCTTTACTAAGAAATATTATAAATAAATCTGATAAATCAGTCTTTTAATCTCTTTTAAGTTCACATAGCAATATAACTAACTACATGTATTACCAGTGTGTAAGTAGGTTGCGCAAGTCTTGTGAAGTGAGCATGATTAAGATAAACACAATTTTTCAGTTTCTTTTTCTCTACATGTATTTCCAGTGTGTTAAGAGGTAGATCAAACCTCCTGAAGTGTGTGTGAAGAAGTATCATAACTTTAACACTTTAAAGATGTTAAACCATTTCCTGTTTCTACTTACCTATTTCCAGTGTGTTAGGGGGTAGATCAAGCCTCATGAAGTGGGCATGAAGAATAACCACATTTCCTGTTTCTACTTACCTATTTCCAGTGTGTTAGGGGGTAGATCAAGCCTCATGAAGTGAGCATGAAGAATAACCACATTTTCTGTTTCAACTTACCTATTTCCAGTGTGTTAGGGGGTAGATCAAGCCTCATAAAGTGAGCATGAAGAATAACCACATTTCCTGTTTCAACTTACCTATTTCCAGTGTGTTAGGGGGTAGATCAAGCCTCATAAAGTGAGCATGAAGAAGTGCCCTAGCTTTTACACTGTATGGAAAACATAATGGCTTCTCTTTATTCTTCTCTTCTAAGTTTGGTAAGCGTTTCATCAGCTAAAATTATAAACAGATAAGTTTTTGAAACAAAAAATAAAAATAGCGGAGCAGAGTGGAGTAAGTTGGGTTTTACATTCTAATTAGGAAACTTTCACTTTATATATACATCAAGGCAGTCAGTTTAGAGATGGTAGGAGAAACCAAAGAGCCTGGAAAAATTGTCATTTGGCAAACAAACTGGCAAACTTTCTCACACTGGGATCTACAAGAATAGGATTCAGGCCTAGGTGGTTTGTGAGACACTGTGATCCACAAACCTGCACTTTATACAATAAAGTACTGAAACTAGAGAAGTGTAAGGTTTATAAATATACAATGTCTATATAAACTGTCAACATATATTCAGGCAGTTTTTTTTAAATTGCTTCAAAAGATCTGATAGCAACAGACAGCTTATGCATTTTTCAATAAATTTTGAAATTCCATACAATAAGTTGTTCTAGATTTACAAACAGCAGGTCAATATGACAGATGGGACTACATGTATAGGAAGTTCAATATGTCATGTTGCATAACATGTGAAACAGAACAGTGAATCTGGATAAATGATAATTTTTATATATACAATAATATGAACAACATACATATTTATTCATACAATGCATTGATGGAAACATCTAAATTTTTTAGAACTTTCCACCCTCCACCCCCAACACACACACAGTTACAAAATATGCATTACCAAATGGTTCTATGTTTTCTTTATTTTCTGAGTAACAATACTGGATGTTTGATCTTTTGACTACAATGCTACTGTTTCATTTATAAAATCCATATTTCCCCTTACTTTTGCAATATCAAACAGATTTTGACATACCTGTGGAACCTCTTCATTGTCGCTCGGCCGTTCTGAAATTTCTTGATTATGAAACCGATCAAATTCAAATGAAGCTCCAAGAACCATTATAACTCCTACAATGAATTACAAAATAAAGTTTTAAAAAAAAGGGTTTTTTTTTTTTTACTTTTGTTCATCCAAATCACTTCTAGTTTTATACATGTAAAAACATGTACATGTATATGTAGTTGCAAAGGAAATTAATGGTTGAAAGCAACTGAAAATTCAAACTGAACAAATAAAAAATTTTAAATGTACAAGTGTCAAGTTGTAAAAAGCATGAGAAAAAGACGTTGTCCACAATTACTGTTGTCAAAAGTTTTATCAACATAATTTTATAGAACATAAAATAATTAATGAAAATGCTCATACACACAAACACACTGTGGTATATCTGTTATATGAGAAAAAAAACTTATCTCTAATAAACGTTTATATGTAACTTACGTTTTAACATCATGTTAGGCACTTTCTGGAAGAAATAATAATAAAGTCTGGTTGTGTCCAACAATACTTCATCTTTACTGTATTTTATAGACCTATACCACCATATACCCTGAAACAAATCAGTATTTTATAAATCAATTGTGTAGGAATTGCTAGTATTGCTATTACCGTTATTACCAGAAGGTACACGTAACAAGTTACATACACCATGTATGTTACTATGATTTCAGAAAAATTCCATTTTATCTGCAGATTTAAAATGTTGAATTGTTTGTCAGATCAGTAAGTCTGAAATTTAAAATACTCATTTAATATCATTTGTGGGGGTTAAAATGTACAAGAATGTAATTGCTTTTATCCAACCAATATACGTGTATCATGGATTGCAACAATGTTTTAGGAGACTATGGACTTTCAGAATTTGTAATATACATGTGCATCTTTTTATAATGCTACTGATGTGAAAGGCGTTTATTTGTGAATCTCCTTGATAACTAAACAGCTATTTTTCTTAAAAAGGAGTCCTAGGACTTCTTTTATTTTATCAGTCTCTAAACTCCCAAATCTATTTAACATACGCGTATAATCTTTATGATACATACCACTGCTACAGGCATTATAACCATGAATACCAAACCATACGCTGCTAAAACCTGTCCAAAAAAAGTAAATAAATAAATAAATCATTCAATAAAACAAAACAATTTGTTGTAAATATACTGTAGTATTATTAATACATGTATTTATATTTCATATTTACTGATGTACCAATGTGTTACAATTTAAATGAAACTAACAAACATGTAGTGAAGAGTCTAGGTAACATTGCTGTATCATGATATATGGGCTAAGGGTCTGTGTGCATATTTATTTTATTTCAATCTGTTCCAGTCCATCTAGCTTAATAATTCAGTGGGTACCAGCAGGAATGCCGGGTTTGACCTTGTGATGGAGTGGCTACCAAACCAAAAGGAGCAGGGTGGGGATATAGGGGTTGAGCAATGTATGAAGTCTCAGTTACTCACATCACAAAAAAAAAAAAAAGAACCTATGTATTTCTGTTACAGTTTTTCTTTTTTTTCTTTTTTTAATTTAATCTTTAAAAATGTACCACCTACCCATGCAGAATTCTCTTGTTCTATAATCCATTTAGGTAAAGCAATTCCAAATTTGGTTACTGAAAATTAATTAAAATACATAATGAATTAACTATGTTCAATAATACAGTAACAACAATAATTACAACGTCTCATACCAAAAGTAAAACATTATTTAAAGCCCATCAAAAACTATTTCATTTGTTTAAGTCTCATAAATTTCCTTTTTCTTGTGTGTTCATTTAAAAACCATCCAAAAATAATTGTATATTGCAAAACAAAACTCACCTATAGTTCCTGATAAGGAAAAGTTTAAAAGCTTTCACTAATCTGAATTCGGTTAAACAGATCTATCATTTTGATTTTAGTTTTCATGAAATTAATTTTAATCATTTTTTTTTTTTTTCAAAATAAAACAATTGTTCTTCTTATTGATGTTTTCTGACCATATGTCTTTTTTTCATCCAACAGTCTTAATCTTATGTAAGAATTATCAGATTTGTACATCAAACATGTATAGATTAAATATATATCAGATCTCATACCACCAGGTCCATCAGGATTTCCATATTCTTCCCAATTCTTTTTTGTTTCTTCATCTGTCAGTCTAAATAAACAACAAATAATAATGATAAGTAAACTACATGTATTTACAGGAAGACACCAGGATGAGTGGTTAATGTTGCAGAGTTAGGCGTCTTTTAACATACTGACATTCTATCTAAGTCTGAGTATTGTACTTTCAGTTGCTTCTCAGCACTGAAATTAACATAACAGTAAGCACCAACCTGTGCTAAATCTGGGCTTGAGAAAGACTAACTTTTATACAGAAATAGTTTTGAATTTTTGGCTTTTTAATTTTAATTTATTAACAAGTTTCTTACTTTTTTGTTATATATATGGTCAGTTCAGGGATGGAGGAAACCTGAAGTGCCCAGTGAAAACAATTGTCAGAAAAGTAATATGTCTAAAAATCTATTTGAAACTGTAAATAGGCCAACTACAACACATTTGAGCAATTTATACAGCTACATGTATTTAACACAGTCTAAAATGCGATTTACAGAATCTTGTTAACTTACGCAGCATAAGCCTTTGCTATTCTCATAAACTTTCTATGATCTCCTGTTTCTTTGTCTGGATGGTATTTTAAACTTTGCTGTCTGTATGCTTTCTTTATTTCTTTTTGACTAGCACCCTGAAATAAAAATAACAACAACTTAATACATATCAACCCCCCCTCTCTCTCTCTCCTCTACCTATCCATATACAGTGTATATGTACTTCATTTTCTTTTTACATTAAATTTATTTGTATGCAACTGACTTTTTTGTTCCCTAACATAAGAATGATTGAAGAGCAGAAAATCAACCTGTGTATACAATATATAAACCATTTTCGGAGCTCCATGGACTTGACCTTTTAATTAAAATATAGAGTTTTGGTAAGAATGATATTATAAAATTTTTTGTTGCTGAATTTTCAAAAATGTTTTAAATGTTCATACCCTAGACTAAACAATTCTGAAGCAGTCACAAGTTTTGAATAGTTATAAGTCTTATTTGGATTTGTTTCATAAATATGGTCTTCAAATCTTATCATGTGACTGGGGCCAGTTTGTGATTTATGGTGACAAAAGTCAAAAGAAGGGATGCCAATTAAAAGCCAGTAGCCAACAAAGTTTGTCTTTTACTTTTAAAAAGTTTTCTGGCTAGGCATATTTAAATTACCCTGATTAAAAAAGTTTTGACTAAAGGAGATGTAAATGGATTGTCGTCTTCTTGCTTACCATATCTTTCTTCTTCTAAACTAAATGAAGTCTTGAATATATACATGTGTAATTAAGAACACATATGGATTAACATACAGTAAATTAGTAAATACACAATGACTTACTCTGTCTATTTCCAGTTCTGCGTAAGGATCATACTCTACATATTCCAGTTGTATCTTTGACACTTTGTAAGCCAGCAGAATAAATATGATCCAGCCAATGAATAGAGCTATTTTTCTGCAATAAAACAAAATCAACAAATAAAAGTGCTGTTGTAAAAACATTTTAATTTTCATGAATTATAAAATACAAGGTCATTGACATGGTAACAATTCAACTTTTTAGTGTTTAGAAATAGAACACTGACTTTTATTTGCTGAATTTGTAAATGAATTCTTATTTTCAACAAGAGGCTCAAGTTTTGTCTCAGTTGAGTATTTATTAACTTGCCTTATCTACAATAAATACAGTACAAACTATAGTTGAGGCTTAAAAATAAGGTTTACATTGGCTAATATATAAGATAAAAGAAATGTGTGACAGTGTTACACAAAAAATGAAGACACTGACCAAAGAATTTTTAGATCAATGTTTTTGACTTCATATTTCATTTTAAATTTAGTGTTTTTAAATGCTTGCTTTTAAGATAGCCTTTTAAATGAGACTGAAAATTCAGAACTTCTGACGACTCAGTAAGCACTAATGATGCTTCTGTAGAGTTTGAAAACAGTATGGCACCTGACTGTAACTCTTACACACTATTGATGCTTCTGTAGAGTTTGAAAACAGTATGGCACCTGACTGTAACTCTTACACACTATTGATGCTTCTGTAGAGTTTGAAAACAGTATATATGGCACCTGACTGTAACTCTTACACACTATTGATGTTTCTGTTGAGTTTGAAAACAGTATGGCACCTGACTGTAACTCTTACATGACAGCTTTAAATAACTTTACACAAAGACTCACTGAGCATAGAGAAATAAAAATCTTACATGGTCATGTTTTTGGTACTCTGCCATTTTGTACCAGACTTCAGTTTTTGTTTCTTTGACCGACAAGGATCACATTTACATTCTCTTGATCTGTCTATTTTACCTGTAATTAAAAAAATACTGTCCAAGTTATAATAGTGTAGTTAGCGCAGCTGGGTCTAAGTATGTGACAGTACTTGAAAGTAACTTTATTTAAATTACCAATATCACAGGTGTTTTGGTACAAATGACAATTTATATCAATTTATCAGCACTGATCTGAACTTTCTCTGAACCTAACTTACTTTATGCTAGAGCTGCAACGATACGGTTAAACCGTATTGCGATATATTGCAATATTTCACTTCCATATTGCAATACGTACCGATACGTATTGGGAATTTAATAAAAATAGAATTCTTCGTTTTCCAAAACGAGTTTCCCACTCCCGGCCATCATTATCATTCGGAAATTACTACACATTGCTTTTGTAATGGGTAACAACTAGCGTGCATAAGATTCTTCCACATTCGGAACTTTTTCCATTGATCGTACATTATTTACAAACACCCTGGCGATCGTATTTAACTTTGTTCGACTCATGATTATTATTTTTTTTCTCATATCGTCAAAAAACCGGTATGTGTAAACCGTATCGCGATAATCGTTTTTTTCTTATCCAAACCGGTAATACCAGTATATCGCTGCAGCTCTACTTTATGCTAATGGTTGTGTGTACAGGGACGTTCACAACAATTTCTATAAATAAATCGCAAGGTTTCCAATACCAACTAGTGTCAGAAGTGGGTTACCTCATTTTGCTTTGGACTAAAATATTAGGCGATCCAAAGAAAAGTTACTAAACTCGATTGATAACTTAATTGTTTGTCTGCAAGAGTTTAAGAGGTCACACTGTCTTGTTTTGAAAATGGAAGAAGAGGTCAGCAAACATTAAAATTGAAGAAATTAAT
Organism: Tegillarca granosa; assembly: GCA_029721355.1. Taxonomy (NCBI): domain Eukaryota; kingdom Metazoa; phylum Mollusca; class Bivalvia; order Arcoida; family Arcidae; genus Tegillarca; species Tegillarca granosa. The sequence continues at coordinate 51,560,777 of CM056596.1, forward strand.
CAGAATTCTCAAACCAGTGGCATTGCATCTTGAAATATAAAAATAATATAATCTGGAACGGAAATCATTCACCTATCAATTGAAGGCAATAACTTTTCCATTATTTTTCTGTTATTTTCAGTCTGAAGAAAATAAGACAGCACTCCTTCCGACACAAGATGGTATCATAAATCCTGAGTTTTTAATAATGAAATTGTCCTGACCCTAACACAGCCACCAGGCATAAAGAGTATTAGGGTCATAGTAAATTTGTACTACATCAGCATGCATATAATCTACAGTATATATGGAAGACCTAATGCTGACCATTCTGTTTAAGCGTTACAATTTTCAGGGATTAATCTAACCCTTTTAGAATACAGAATATTAATATTTTACCCTCAAAATATTAAGACCCCCCCCCCCCCAAAATTCAAATTCCTGATATTTCAGAAAAATTTCTCTTGACCATAATGATAAATATAAAATTACCATATCAGTGTTTTCTCCAGAGTGCGTTTCTTGCGTTTTTGACACGATTTTTTTTATGAATCACCCAACTTGGTATTGCTGTTGCGTTATTTTTGACGCAACCATTTTTATGTAAATTGAAATCGGCTACTGTAAATTATAAATGGTGACACGACTGAAAACGAAAGTACTGAGCGGAAATTCCGTATTCTCGTACCACATGACTATTGTACCATATTACAGGAAGCTAAGCTAAATATTGATATAGGAACCAGTCAATATTCTTAATCTTTGAAATGTTTGTATTGAACGCTTAATTTATAAAGTCATTATAAGCGCTCTTTGCATCGGGTTAAAAGAAAAGTCGAACAAATCTCGTTTGACAACGTTTTTGTCAAAGTCCTGCACAGAGCTCTGGATGATCCAATCGGCATCTGATAGTAACTTACTTGCCAACGACTCACAGTCAACTTAAAAAAAGCTAATGTAAATCGAGATTTTAATAAAATTTGGTTAAACAGATATCCTTTGATGATTTATGAAAATAATAAACTCATATGTAGAACAGGCATAACAGAAGGGATGGATAATAATAATGAATGATAATGGTCTGTTGACCTGACATTCAGTAATTTCTGTTTTGGGATACTGTCTCGATTTTACTGTTTCAAATATTACAGATATAGGTAGCATTTGGAATAAAGACACAGATTAGTACAGATCCTCTAACACAATATTCCCTTTATTGTAAAATATCAAAAAAGTAATTTTTATTCTAAAATTTCATGACCCCTTCATTTTGAAAAATGACCCCCTCTTTTCATTAAAGGGGGTCATTGATGACCCCCTGTTTTAATAAGCTGGAGAAAACACAGCCATATTCATCCAAAAAAATAATAATAATAATAATAATTTTAATATAGCTTACTGTCAAATATTTAGCGTACATGTATGAATAAAATGACATTTAAAATAGAAATATATGATCAGATTGTCAAACTTATATTTTTTGTAATGCCAGACAATGAATAATAAATAAAAATAATTGTATAAAATAAAATTTGATTTACAAGTAATCAGTAATAGTGTAATTATACAGTATAACAAATTCATCTAACAATTTATTACTGTAGCAATTATTTAAGGAATAAATGAAACAAAAACGTTTTATATACATATACATGTATGTCAATGTAACTTATCTTTTTGTAAAATCAAAAATAAAACAAAAACGTTCTCAAGTTTGCCATGATAAATCAATGTCACATTTGAAACAAAACATACACTATCTGTCAGGTAAACAAACCACTTCCTGTTACACGCGATAGGTTCCTAGAACATGCGGATCCCATATGTTTAATCTTTAACCACCTTTCCTAGAATCTTAAATTCAAAAAAATACACCGATGATTTACCTCTCAAGTTTGTTTTAAAATAGACATTAAAAATCAACACATCTGTTTATGTAACACTAAGAATTTGAGAAGAAACAGAAAACTTTTGGAGTTTTGTGGGAGGGGGGGCTTTCTGACGGAAAATACTTACCACTTTCCTGTTTTCTTGGCCAAAAATAGTATGTACAAGGGATTAAAACTAATCCCCAAAAAGATAAAAGAAAATAGAAAAACGTCCCTCCTTCCTCGTCGTACTCAAATTGCATTCCAGCCATAATTTTCACTAATCATAAACTGCTTGTACAAGACTTAAGCTTTTTGCCGTCTTCTCTGTACTTTTGTCGTCGTTGAAATCTCACTGTAAACGAGATTAACGCCTTGTACGCGATCGTTCGTAACCTGTCTTGAATTTTACCCAATAAAAAGTAACCATTATCAGTAACTTTTGTTAAAGAAGCTCGATTTTTTTCTGGTGATATTGAATTAATTGCAAATTAATATTATTACGGACAATGTCTAAGAGAGAAAAAGTCTTCAGATTTTCTGAAACTGTTTAAACTGACCAGTTTGAACTCTAGTAATTACTTAATCTAACAATAACTAACACCAATCAGAGACGTATATAACTTAAGTTATATCAGAAGTCCATGGTTATATACGTATAGTTATATACATGTACGTCTCTGCACCAATTAACCGTTATGTATTTTAAAAAGGCTTTGTATTTAACATGATGGCGCAACTAACGATATATGCACGGTAAGATCAGCGACATTTATAACGTTTTAAATGTCGCTGGTTAGATTAAAGGTTATTATATTCAACTTCATCCCGAATATCTTAACCGATGATACCAACTTTTTATTTCTGTTTTGATTTGCTTCTATTTTTAAATATTGTCAAAATAGATTTATTTTAATTTTCTGAATAAAATAATCGAAAATTGTCATACTATATAATTTTTCATTATTTCATTCTGAAAATTCTAAACTCGGTTTTTAATATGAAAAAATACTCACGATGGGACTGACAAAGGCTCTTTATAGCATTTATGAAGTTTCGATTATGCTATATAATTTACATTAACAAATTTTGACAAAGTTAATTGATTAACCTTAAATAATTTAGATTTGAATACAATTGGAAATTATAGATATATAATTATATTTATAAGTAATTAAGTTGCGAAACCAGATACAAATGTATTTGAATTCTTTGCATATTAAGGTAATAACAAACATGCTAACGAAAAAAGTTCATCATATAGCGGTATATGGGCCTTTGGCGAAATTTTCAATGACTGTAAAATGTAAAGAACTCTTACAGGGTACGTATTAGTATATTTTATTCCAATATCTTTATTGATAAACGATGACTAATTGCACACTGTACGTAGTGGCGCCATAAAATCATCATAGAGTTGTTTTTTTTCGACGACAAAAATAGCTTTATTCGAAGATACATTGAACTCTTTTGTATGCATTTAATTGTGCAGAGAATATATAATCAGTATGAAAATTTGACAGAAATGTTTCCTTAATGTTTTCATAAGAAAAAGTAGCCTACAAATTGATGACTTATATTTCACAGCTCAGCTATATTGAAACGTAAATTATCATACATGCAATCGAGGAAGATAAGTCCACAGACAAATAGAAACACAACGTCATAGCTGCCCTTGAGCATTTAACAAGCGCTTTCGACAGGGTTGCATATCAATGTAGACCTCCCAGCTCAAAATTTTTCGGTTTGGGTTGGGGTCGTTTTTACACAGGATACGTGGCAACTGTAAACGTCAAGTCGTTACACAAGTCATTACACTTCTATTGATTACATTTGAGAGAAAGGGCGTTAACCGTTGTTTATGGTTGTGTAACAGCGCGACTTTTGAGAACTACAAAATATGTAAACAGCCCTTTGTATGATAACAAGAACCAGTTTTTGTAAAACATCACAATTTCTTCCTTTCATACTCAAGCGTGGTAAAGGTATGACTGATTTTTTCTCTGAATATAATATTTCTAAATTTCCTCAATTTTATCTCTTATGTGTCTTGTTTGGATGAACACAATAATAATCCATGTTACTAAACTAACCCATAAAGGCTAAATGCCAGTCTTTTGAAAAAAGACAGTTTTTGGCTGACCCTTAGTGGACGTAACACTGCAGTTATGACATAAATAGAATGTTTAAGTTATCAAAAATTGTTACAGAAAAAGAAATATTTTATGACCAATAAATTACCTGCAAAATAGATGCTTACACAACAATTATTTAAGTAAAGATTGTGGAGATGAGTTTATATAAGACCTATGTCTTGTTCTCGAATCCATTTCACACTATATATATATGCATGTTATTGTAACATTGATATTTTGATTTTCTTTTTATTGTGAATAAAATATTGTTTAAATATTGTTTAAACAACTGATTCCACCCCACCCCCCAAAAATAAATAAATAAAATTAAATAAAACTTTAAAAAAAAAACTCTACTAGTCTGAGAATTTGTGATATAGATTTCCAAATTGTTATGCTCTATTGTGCTCAAATGATGGTACATTGGTAAACTTTTTTTATTTGACAGACACCTTCAACATGCCTAAAAGAAAACTAGCAGATTCATCAAGTGATGGAATGAAGAAAGTCAAGAAGAGTAATCCAAAGACAAAAGCCACTAAAGAGGACAAAACAAGTAGCAAAAAAGTTAAAAAATCATATCCGAAACTAATTGAAGAAAATACTAATGCTGAGCAAGTAAGGCTAATATTTTAATAGTTGAGTTTTCAAAAAATGAAACAACTTTACTATTGGCCTTATCAATTTTGCCTATGGGAATTTTTATTTTTTAAAAATTGTCAATAAAATATGGCTTTTCATGATTAATTTAGCAACAGAAAATTTTGTGTGAATCTGTAAAAAAAAAAAAAAAGAAAGAAAAAAAAGAAAAAAAAAAACAGGACTTGGAGGTTTGTTTTTTTTTAGCACTAGAATATTCAAACTGTTGTTAAAACTTACCTTCTGGTAATATTGCGTACCATTCCTCATAGCCACATTATCCTGACACTGTGTGAACCAGTCATTATCCTCTCTTCTAAATATGAAGTTCTAAATATCAAGTGCTTGGTGAGGCAACATTATCTCAGTAAGTTTTTTTTTCAATCATTTGAAAATTTATCAGGCGAAATGGTAGATGGAAAAGATATATAGTTTTACCATATTTATTTCAAAGTTGATTCTTAATAGAATTCCCCAGCATACCATGTGATACCTCATAGTGTTTTGCGGGACAGTTATTTCTATTGGCAATGAAATCGGATGAAGTGACCTTTTCCCATAATAACAACGTTTTTTCGGGAATATTTGATGTAAACATTATCCATTTCAATCTGCACAAACATTAAGAGGTATTGATCATGTGGTACACTGGCAAGTTCCATTATTGCTTGTTATTTACTTATTTCCCCATTATGAATTACCATAGTAACACTATACATATAAAGGATGTTGTCTGATTTGCTTTTAGACTGAACACATTAAATTTACTGCTAAAATCCCAACTAAGAATAAGAAGGGTGAACTAGTGTTTCAGGACCATCCAGAGTTCCTTCCTAATATGACACCAAAGGAAGTCCTTCAAGCAGGTAGCTTTGGTGGTACTTACTACCGTCCAATCAAATCAGGCGTTACAGGTTAGTATTGTAATTCATTTATCATTAATCATGTTTGATGTGATGCAATATCTGCGGCTTGGCTAAAGGAGTGGAGTGAAGTGGAGTAATGGTGTTTAATCTCCAGTCAAGATAAGATCGGTATTATCCAGATTCTAGACACTGAGAGGCACTATTAGTAATCTGTAAGCACACACTCCACTTCCCCCCCCTCCTTCCAACAACTAAAGGGTCTGTAAATCACTTGTCAATTCTTTAATTTTTCACCCAGATAAAAATGTTCCTAACAGTGTAATCTCTCTCTCTCTCTCTCTCTCTCTCTCTCTCTCTCTCTCTCTCTCTCTCTCATGTTTGTGTCTCTGTTTTTAAGTACTCGAGTCAGTTTTAAAATAGTGAATTTGTCTAGCTTTATTAATAAAGATCTGAAAAACTATCTCACATAAGCTTGGTGTGATAAAGAACGCATGTGTACAGTAATCATACTCACAATAATTCTCTAATTATTTCTTTTGATAAAATCCTGAGATAATTTGAAATTTTGAAAACAAAATATTTTCCCATGTATAGTTAGTGAATTTAGCTTTAAATTAGAATCATGATTGTTAATGTCTTTTAATTGTAGGTAAGAGTTATTCTGGAGTGTGGAAAGAGTTGCCCAAAGACTGGCTGGAAGGATTAAATATTGGAAAACAGGTACTTCATTATGATACAAAGAGAATCAAATACAAGTTTGAGGTCGAGATGGGGAAATTCCGATTGAGTGGTCGGATTTTTCATCTCAAACGAGGTTTTGTCTTGACCTCCGAGTAATTTATTATTTCTCTCGCATATAATTTATGAAAAAATATCAGAAGCAGAATGTGAACCTACGCGACAATACAAAACAAAAATCTCTCTCTCTCTCTCTCTCTCTCTCTCTCTCTCTCTCTCTATATATATATATATATATATATATATATATATATATACAAGTATATATATCTTTTAGTAATAATATTATTCATCATAAAAAATATTTTTTTGTCATTTACATATATTTTATAATTTTTTTTTACTAAATCATGACCCTTGGCAACAGTCAATTGAGATAGGTTACGTGTGCACATGCAAGGTGTGATATGGAAAAAATATCGCACTACCAATTAAGTGAGATAAATGTATCACATATGCGAGAAACGTATATTGCTTTTGTTAGACTGTTACAATGTATAAACTTTTAAATCTGTATCTGTTTTGGTAAAGTTATTTTTTGACATCTCTATAAATGCAAATGTAAGTATGTTTACTTCATGATGAAGTAATCAGAAAATGTAAGATGAGAATTCATTTTTACCAGACTGGTCGATGAGTTGTTTGTCAATCTGTCAATCTGTATGTCTGTCTTCCTGTTTTTCTGTCCACAATTGAAGCCTTCATCATACTTTATCTTTTTTCTTTTTCTGGCTTATGTAATCCTATTTAGTAGATACATCTCATAATCATAGCACTTTATCTTTGATTTTTCATTACCTCATTGAGTTTTATTATTTCATTACTTCATTGAGTTTTATTATTTCATTACTTCATTGAGTTTTATTATTTCATTACTTCATTGAATTTTATTGTTTCATTACTTCATTGAGTTTTATTATTTCATTACTTCATTGAGTTTTATTATTTCATTGCTCCATTGAGTTTTATTATTTCATTGCTCCATTGAGTTTTATTATTTCATTACTTCATCGAGTTTTATTATTTCATTGCTTCATTGAGTTTATTTCATTGCTCCATTGAGTTTTATCATTTCATTACTTCATTGAGTTTTATTATTTCATTACTTCATTGAGTTTTATTATTTCATTGCTCCATTGAGTTTTATCATTTCATTGCTCCATTGAGTTTTATTATTTCATTACTTCATTGAATTTTATTGTTTCATTACTTCATTGAGTTTTATTATTTCATTGCTCCCTTGAGTTTTATTATTTCATTGCTCCATTGAGTTTTATTATTTCATTGCTCCATTGAGTTTTATTATTTCATTACTTCATTGTGTTTTATTATTTCATTACTTCATTGAGTTTTATTATTTCATTGCTCCATTGAGTTTTATTATTTCATTACTTCATCGAGTTTTATTATTTCATTGCATCATTGAGTTTATTTCATTGCTCCATTGAGTTTTATCATTTCATTACTTCATTGAGTTTTATTATTTCATTACTTCATTGAGTTTTATTATTTCATTGCTTCATTGAGTTTTATTATTTCATTACTTCATTGAGTTTTATTATTTCATTACTTCATTAAGTTTTATTATTTCATTACTTCATTGAGTTTTATTATTTCATTGCTCCATTGAGTTTTATTATTTCATTGCTCCATTGAGTTTTATTATTTCATTACTTCATCGAGTTTTATTATTTCATTGCTTCATTGAGTTTATTTCATTGCTCCATTGAGTTTTATCATTTCATTACTTCATTGAGTTTTATTATTTCATTACTTCATTGAGTTTTATTACTTCATTGCTCCATTGAGTTTTATTATTTCATTACTTCATTGAGTTTTATTATTTCATTACTTCATTGAGTTTTATTATTTCATTACTTCATTGAGTTTTATTATTGCATTACTTCATTGAGTTTTATTATTTCATTGCTTCATTGAGTTTTATTAATTTATTACTTCATTGAGTTTTATTATTTCATTACTTCATTGAGAGTTTTATTATTTCATTGCTTCATTGAGTTTTATTAATTTATTACTTCATTGAGAGTTTTATTATTTCATTACTTCATTGAGTTTTATTAATTTATTACTTCATTGAGTTTTATCATTTCATTACTTCATTGAGTTTTATTATTTCATTAATTCATTGAGAGTTTTATTATTTCATTACTTCATTGAGTTTTATTATTTCATTGCTCCATTGAGTTTTATTATTTCATTGCTTCATTGAGTTTTATTATTTCATTACTTCATTGAGTTTTATTATTTCATTACTTCATTGAGTTTTATTATTTCATTGCTCCATTGAGTTTTATTATTGCATTACTTCATTGAGTTTTATTATTTCATTACTTCATTGAGAGTTTTATTATTTCATTGCTTCATTGAGTTTTATTAATTTATTACTTCATTGAGTTTTATTATTTCATTACTTCATTGAGTTTTATTATTTCATTACTTCATTGAGAGTTTTATTATTGCATTACTTCATTGAGTTTTATTATTTCATTACTTCATTGAGAGTTTTATTATTTCATTGCTTCATTGAGTTTTATTAATTTATTACTTCATTGAGTTTTATTATTTCATTACTTCATTGAGTTTTATTATTTCATTACTATTACTATTATTTTTATTATTTGGTTTAAGGTTTCCTCTCCTACATATGATGAAAAGGTCAACACATACAAGGTCAAATGTGGAGGATCATTAGAAATGTGGGAATCTAGTGGTTGGATACATAAACAAGATCCTTATGGTTGGTTCCAGTGGTACTGCAGGTAAGTTAATACTAACCACCCCAACCCCATTCTCCAGTCCAGTGGTACTACAGGTTAGTTAATACCAACCATCACTAACCCCGTTCTCCAGTCCAGTGGTACTACAGGTAAGTTAATACCAACCATCACTAACCCCATTCTCCAGTCCAGTGGTACTACAGGTTAGTTAATACCAACCATCACTAACCCCGTTCTCCAGTCCAGTGGTACTACAGGTTAGTTAATACCAACCATCACTAACCCCGTTCTCCAGTCCAGTGGTACTACAGGTAAGTTAATACCAACCATCACTTACCCCGTTCTCCAGTCCAGTGGTACTACAGGTAAGTTAATACCAACCATCACTAACCCCGTTCTCCAGTCCAGTGGTACTACAGGTAAGTTAATACCAACCATCACTAACCCCGTTCTCCAGTCCAGTGGTACTACAGGTAAGTTAATACCAACCATCACTAACCCCGTTCTCCAGTCCAGTGGTACTACAGGTAAGTTAATACCAACCATCACTAACCCCGTTCTCCAGTCCAGTGGTACTACAGGTAAGTTAATACCAACCATCACTAACCCCGTTCTCCAGTCCAGTGGTACTACAGGTTAGTTAATACCAACCATCACTTACCCCGTTCTCCAGTCCAGTGGTACTACAGGTAAGTTAATAACAATCATCCCTAACCCTGGTACTACAGGTTAGTTAATACCAACCATCCCTAACCCCGTTCTCCAGTCCAGTGGTACTACAGGTAAGTTAATACCAACCATCACTAACCCCGTTCTCCAGTCCAGTGGTACTACAGGTAAGTTAATACCAACCATCACTAACCCCGTTCTCCAGTCCAGTGGTACTACAGGTTAGTTAATACCAACCATCACTAACCCCGTTCTCCAGTCCAGTGGTACTACAGGTAAGTTAATACCAACCATCACTAACCCCGTTCTCCAGTCCAGTGGTACTACAGGTAAGTTAATACCAACCATCACTAACCCCGTTCTCCAGTCCAGTGGTACTACAGGTAAGTTAATACCAAGCATCACTAACCCCGTTCTCCAGTCCAGTGGTACTACAGGTTAGTTAATACCAACCATCACTTACCCCGTTCTCCAGTCCAGTGGTACTACAGGTAAGTTAATAACAATCATCCCTAACCCTGGTACTACAGGTTAGTTAATACCAACCATCCCTAACCCCATTCTCCAGTCCAGTGGTACTACAGGTAAGTTAATACCAACCATCACTAACCCCGTTCTCCAGTCCAGTGGTACTACAGGTAAGTTAATACCAACCATCACTTACCCCGTTCTCCAGTCCAGTGGTACTACAGGTTAGTTAATACCAACCATCACTAACCCCGTTCTCCAGTCCAGTGGTACTACAGGTAAGTTAATACCAACCATCACTAACCCCGTTCTCCAGTCCAGTGGTACTACAGGTTAGTTAATACCAACCATCACTTACCCCGTTCTCCAGTCCAGTGGTACTACAGGTAAGTTAATACCAACCATCACTTACCCCGTTCTCCAGTCCAGTGGTACTACAGGTAAGTTAATACCAACCATCACTAACCCCGTTCTCCAGTCCAGTGGTACTACAGGTAAGTTAATACCAACCATCACTAACCCCGTTCTCCAGTCCAGTGGTACTACAGGTTAGTTAATACCAACCATCACTAACCCCATTCTCCAGTCCAGTGGTACTACAGGTAAGTTAATACCAACCATCACTTACCCCGTTCTCCAGTCCAGTGGTACTACAGGTAAGTTAATAACAATCATCCCTAACCCTGGTACTACAGGTTAGTTAATACCAACCATCCCTAACCCCATTCTCCAGTCCAGTGGTACTACAGGTAAGTTAATACCAACCATCACTAACCCCGTTCTCCAGTCCAGTGGTACTACAGGTAAGTTAATACCAACCATCACTTACCCCGTTCTCCAGTCCAGTGGTACTACAGGTTAGTTAATACCAACTATCACTAACCCTCAGTCCAGTGGTACTACAGGTAAGTTAATACCAACCATCACTAACCCCGTTCTCCAGTCCAGTGGTACTACAGGTTAGTTAATACCAACCATCACTAACCCCATTCTCCAGTCCAGTGGTACTACAGGTAAGTTAATACCAACCATCACTAACCCCGTTCTCCAGTCCAGTGGTACTACAGGTAAGTTAATACCAACCATCACTAACCCCGTTCTCCAGTCCAGTGGTACTGCAGGTAAGTTAATACCAATCATCCCTAACCCCGTACTGCAGGTAAGTTAATCCCAACCATCCCTAACCCCATTCTCCAGTCCAGTGGTACTGCAGGTAAGTTAATACCAATCATCCCTAACCCCTTTCTTCAGCTCTATGAATACATAAATATTATCTTTATAGCCTGTTTCCTTGGTAGTACTGTTTGGGGGACGGGGTATCTAAGATCAAAGTATGAACCCAATCTGTAATACCCCAAATAAAAATTAGCCAATAATAAAATAATAATAATAATGCATGTAATAATGATAATAATAAAAACTAATATGAATAATAATAGCAATAATAATAATGATAATAAAAACCAATAATAATAATAATAACCACTTGATTTTATATTCATTACATTTAGACATTTTGCATCATTTTTACATCATGTTTTGTGGCCACTTTTTTTGGAACCCCTTCTTGGCACCTCATAAGGTGGGGAAAAGACCAGTTTTATTGTTTCATGCCTGCCATGTAACAATGCTATACTCATAGTTAAATAAAATTTAAATAGCAGTATACATCAACAAATGATTTAATTTTTCAGGTTTTATCAGGGAAGACGTTCAGCAGATGATGAAAGGCAGATAGGAAGATGGCTTCGTTGTGCTGGTATTCAGGGTCGCTGGAGGAATAATCTCATCTCAAAATGTGTCAAAAGTGGGTGTGGTTTTGACAATGTTGGTATCTCCCCAGTAGTAAGACAAACACTTCAACACTGGGGGTACAGATTAACTCGGGAAGATTTTGATGTGTATGCTAAGAAAATGAAAAAGAAAGGTTTAGTTTAAAATTTTATGAATTTCAAGCTTTTCGAGATGTATTTTTTTAAAGTAAGTTCACACTGAAATTAGTTTGTGCATTAGTACACTAGGTTCTCTTGAATGTCAGACAAATTTTGGGTATATGGATTTTACATCTTGATAAATTGTTAATTGATGAGATACTAAAAAAATAGTTTAATTGATTTGGAAAAATGTTAATTTTCCGTAAAATTGTGGTAAAGAGAAACAGTGACCCTGGTATTATTTTGTAAATTATTAAAAAGCATTATTGGTAATTAAAAAAATAAGGTGAAAATTTTTTCGATCGATTTTAAATAAGTAAGATTATTTATTGTTTAAAATGTATGCTGATTAACTTTACTTTCTATCTTGTATTTATGTTAATTTAGTCAGTTTTATGATGGTACTATTCGTCAAATTCAGATTTAAACTTGTTTCTCAAAAACATTTTGATTTACTTAGTATTTCCTTTTTTTCTTTTTTTTTAGATAGATAATTTTTTTTAAATAGATTTTTTTTGAATAGTTAAAAATTAAGCTGTAAATGTTGAAACAAAATAAATGATTAAAGAATAAGAACAATTTTTGTAAACAAAATTATTTAAAAAATGATTCTCATTTTAAGGTAAAATTGTAAATTTTCATGTCAGACATTTTTTATCATGTCAGATTGTTTGATATGATATTCAAGAAAAGTTGGCATTTAAGTACAGATATCATCAACAGTGCGTTATAGTAACTATCTCTGTGTTAAGACTATGGCTTCATTAAAACTAGTGTTTTAAGGCCCCTGTGATCCATATATCAACTGATAGAACCTCTCTATAAAGATCACCTGTCCATTAAGTCCAGTGTTTTATCTCCTTTTCCTTCATGTTTTAAACAAAAAGAAATTCTTTATTAAGACCATCTGGTTATTTAGACCAGTGTTAAAATCCTTTAACATTTTTACCAAATAGAATCTTTTATAACGACCACTAGCTCAATAAGACTCGGACTGTAATAATGTACATTTACTTTTATATTTCAACCAGAAAGAACTTTTAGAAGGTATGTAAGTATATGGTGGTCTTTATATACATGTTTTACTGATAAATATGGGTTTTATAACCTGGTTTTAAACTTACTGGTGTTACAAAAGATAATAGATTTAAAATCATTGACACGGTTATTTTTGTTATGGGTACATTAATAATATCACATAAATGATGTATGGAATTGATTTTTAGAGTAATTACGGTATATGTTATTAGTGTGGATGTGTTCATGGTGTATATCTGTGTATAATGCGCTGTTAATCATGTATAGATATATACTATTACAAACATGATTTTTTTTTTGACAGCTGTAAAAATTGATATGTAATTGACATATAATGATTATTTTGAAAAATTTGAATCAAGTTTTGCTATCATTGTTAAAACTTTGATATTTCTTAATTAATGAACATTTTCATGTCAACTGCAAAAATGAGAAAAAGTTTTTTTATTGCCAATGTTTTATAAAGTATATTTTTTGATTTGATTTTTTTATTCAGAAATTAGTATTTGTGTTTCAAGAACAAGAAATTATGTGTGTATTCTTTATGAGAAAGTTAATGAAATTTACTTTGCATCTAAAAATACAAATGTACATTGTGTTCAAATCATGGAAAAATTTAAGTCAAGGACAGTTATTTTAGCCAGATAAACCAAGCCTTAAATCTCCCAATTTTTTTTTCATGTAGGAAGTGTGTCACAAATCCCTTACATGACAAATACAAAAAAGGGGTATAGTGGGCTGATTATTTCTGTTTTAAGGATCATTCATGGGTTGTGCAATCATGTTTCATAAATTTGTAATTATGCCACCTTATGTGAATTCTATCTTTAAATTTTGTCAACATTTGAAATCTTTCCAGAATGTGGTTTATTTGTTTTTAATTAGAAGGTTTCCAAAATGGTTTTTTTTATGTATTCATTTGAAATGAAATGGATATGTTTTTACTCAACATTATACATTTCATTGTTAGTGTAGCACATGCATGTCAAATGTTAGAGTACTTTGCTGGGCAAATACTATGGATTATAATGTTTTTTAATGTTTGAACTATTTGTGATAACCTTATCTCCAAAGAAATCTGTTTTCTGCTTTTATTGAAGTTTTATGTACATAAACCATTTCAAAAATGAATACATTTTGATATTTTTTTAAAAAAAAAAATGTTTTTTCGATAGTTTAAATGTAACATTTTAAATAAAATAATAGAAATGTTCTACTGTAATTATTGTAAGTTTTTATCATGACAACATGTGGATATTTCATTTGCTGTTTGTTTGAATATGATCATTACTTTGGTAGCATGCCTGGTTATATAAAAATATCTGTCCATGAAACAGAATTTGAGAAGACATATTAACCTTTATGTAATGAACATGAAATATGATCATTACTTTGGTAGCAAGCCTGGTTATATAAAAATATCTGTCCATGAAACAGAATTTGAGAAGACATATTAACCTTTATGTAATGAACATGAAATATGATCATTACTTTGGTAGCAAGCCTGGTTATATAAAAAATATCTGTGCACGAAACAGAATTTGAGAAGACATGAATGTTAATGAACATAAACATGGAATTTTATAAATTAGCATGCACTCAAGCAGATCCTGTAGATGTAATTTATTGTGCTTTAGATACATTTCTAGGTCATCTGTATCGCAATATTAATCCTGATCTTTTTGGAAACTGTCCTAAAAGAACAGTATCAAAAGGTGATGGTTTTTGTTGTATTGGATAAGTGAAGTCGAGTTATGGTGTTTTAAGTCCAAGTTTCTTCCACATGTAAAAACAGTTCAAGGGTTATGGAGAAAATTAGAATGTTCAGAGAAAACACCAAACTTGGCAAGCGAACTTACAAACTTTCTCTTCAAGGATATGTCAACTTGATCCAAACCCAAGACAATTAAAGGTGCTGTAATTGGTAACGGTTTGAATCAGAACTTTATCAAGTGGTGTAAAGAACTGGTTTATGTATTCAGTGACTGAACATTTAGGTTTCCCTTTTTTCAGATAGATCTTGGTGTTTTTTCTCTGGGTACCCCGATTTCTAAAACCATGTCAGAACAAATAACTACGTACATTATTAATTGGTTACCAAGAGGGTTTTGGTAGATATTAACACATAGAAAACTAATATCGTAATAGTCGATAGAGCAATACAAACCATACCACAACAAAAACCTATAGACAAGAAATGAACGACATCAATTAACACATAGGGTTCATTGATTATAAAACTTTTGGTACAGAAACACAATAGATGGTTTAATATGGTGTTTTACGTCCGTCAAGAATGTTTCACTTATATTGAGACGTCACCAGCTATAAGTGAAGTGGCAGAAAATTTTAACCTTCGTAGTACGCTTAGGGAAGAGAGGGTTCTTTAGCGTGCCACGCCTGCCGTGACTCGGGGCATTGGTTTTAAGGTCTCCTCCGAAGGACTCTGTGACTTTCATTTCTTAAATGCCGAGTGCTTGGCGAAAGAACAATCACTACCAACTTTAAAATCTTGGTCAGACCTGGCCGTGGTTCAAACCCCGACATCCCACATTCGAGACAAGCGCTCTACTAATCGAGCTACCGTAGTCGTCCACAATAGAAGGGTTCTAATGTCGCTTCCATAAGCGGAATAATAAAATAAACAAAAATATAATGGATAAAATTCGGTATCTTTACAAAGACAAAAAGCTATAATAAATAAAATGCAAGTCAATTTTTTTTATCTTAAAAAAAACAAGAGGCGATTTTATCCCCTCGCCGCCGGATTTCCGGATTCTATTCCGTTAACGCTAAAATAAAAGTTCTTATTGGAAAAAACACGCGGTTAGCAGAGTCACAGCTTATGACATCACCCAATGTACAAAATCACAAATCTTATGGCACGGGTAACTAATCATCACTGACACCTTCTTCTATTTAAGATGTCATTCTCAGTTATTTGAAAGATATTGCCTTATCGAAGGCGTTGTCAATTATCCATTAGTTATACAGTTTTACTTTAACTGGCCCATTAATGGGTAATTCGAAGTCATTAACAGCCACATGAACAGCCAGCTGCAGTTCACTTCACGGCTTAACGACATGAACACGTCCGTTTTGAGTACCGATCCAAAGTTTGTCTTCCTTGTCACATGCCACGGACCAAACTTGGGTAACCCTGGAATCTAATTGTAGAACCTTCTTAAAATTTCCATCTGTATCTAGCTGATGTATACAGTCTTTTTCTTGATCAACTACATAAACATTCTTGTTTCCATCGCAACAGACACCACGTGGACAGAAGCTTTCTGCTTCCGATTCATCTCTTCCTTTATAGAAAGAAATTATTTTCCCATTCTTGTTGAAGAATATTATTTCACAATTTATCCAATCAGAAATGACAATTTTTCCATCGGACAGTACTGCGATTCTAGCTGGATAACTCAACTCGTTGCTAACAGTTTCTGGATATGGATCCCCTTCATTCACTATTGTAATTACCTCACTCTTGTCACCTTGTTTCATGTTGAAAAATGTATCTTTTGCAGTTATGGTTAAGAACAGTTTATTTGTGTTCGGATCATGATAGATTCCACGTGTACACATCTTGCTTCGGAAATACGTTTTGGTTCGTTCATTCTTTACTTTGAGGATTTTTCTGTCGGAATTAGTTGATGCGAACACTGTACCACCATTTGATGCTGTTATGTCATCAATCTGATTGTCTAGACTCACAGATGACTGACAGTTTCCTTTTATATCATAAAGCCCAAGGAGGCACTCCGAACCAAAAGATACCCAAGCCATATCATTAGATACAGGAGCGATTCCGGAAATGACATAGTTATGTCTACATGGAAACGAAGCTACCATCCTTGCATTTTTATCAATATCATTGTTTGAAATAATTCTACCAATCATTTCTCTTAAGACGTCAGGAACTATCGTTCCCTCTTCAAACGAAATAGATCCAAAAGTCAATTCTTGTGGTTCATTGTCCGTCTTTAATTCATCCAATCGTTTTTCTAGTTTTATTGCATTTGATATGATTTCTGTATCGTCTGCGCGTTCCAAGAGAAGTTTACTGAAGTAGTACAGGGCTGAAAACGAAACAATTTTTCTATCTATGGTCTTCACTTCATCTGACCAACTTTTAGAACCATATTCTCCTTGAAAAATCTCGCCTACAATTTCTCTTCTCACGACGTCAACAGCTTTATGCAATACTTGCGTTTTCTCGTCAATTGCCGAGATTATACTTTCGTTTTTATCCTGGTGGATGTTCTGATCTCTTTGGAGTTTAGAATTTTCTTCGTCTAATGTTTTGATAAAATGTTTATATTCATCATTACTGAGAACAGACGACAACTTTGATCTAAATTTGTCGGCAGTTTCTCCGACTGCCTTTGATTCATGATCCTTGTGTGATGTCATCTTACAATGGCTACATATCAGTTCCTGGCAATCTATACAGAAATATTTCATTTCTTCTTTCCTGTGTTCTGGGCACATAACTTTTCGTGTTACCCTTGGTGAACCATTGTTGTCTATTATAGTAACACGATGATCTTGAGTTGCTTGTAATTTTGTATGAAATTTTAAACAAAATTGACAATAATTCTGGTCACATTCAGGACAAAACGTATCAGCAATAGACCGATTTTCACATACATCACATTTGAGATTTGACTTCGGTTCCGAAATAATATAGAAATTTCGTTCAAGCCCTTTAGCACCAGTCTCTGGTAACTTTGTCTCAAAGCCACACAGTGGACAATCGATTACATCCCCGAATGAATTGTCTTTAATATAATCCGATACGCAGTAAAAACAGAATGTATGGAAACATTCTAGAATCCTCGGGTCTTTGAATTGGTTGTGACAAAGAAAGCATTCGGATATGTATATTTTACTCTTCTTATTGTTTAATCCTGCCATTGTCTAGAGATTCTGCTATGGTCTGTTAAAAGCCCTGAACACAAAGCAACACTTTATTTCTTTGTACAGTTTAACAAAAAGTTGTCTCCTTTTTAATTGTACTTGCTACAACATGGAATACAGAATTTGCAGACGACACCAATAACTTTTTATCTAAAGACCTTTTATGATCTTGTGTATGAAATTTTAAGCACAATTTTCTGAAAGTTAAAATATCGTCTGTTAAAGTTTTTGGTTCAGTTTCAAGCAGCGTTATAATACTAAACCAATTTTCCACAAATTTTGTAAACAATCTTCAGCAGACGACAAGTCTACGTTCTACGTAAGTTACTAGTATTTGTGTAATCATGAGAACGACAAATAAACCTTTTATAAATTCGTGGTTAAGACGACATCAAATTAAACATCTTTTTCAGTTGCTACTTACAGAGTTTTTAGATTCCAGTGTCTTTTTTAAAATGCAGAAAATTCGGTTGCAAGTAATATCCAATGAAGGGTTTTTCATTTAAAACTTCATTGACGTTCCCTTGTAAAAACTCATGACTACAATATGAACTGTAACTTTATTCCTGAATTATTGATGAAATTATGTTACAGACACTTACGTTTCTTTTCTGTCTAAGTTTTATCGATGTATTCAACTAACAATGAGATTCCTTATGCTTTATAGATGATATTTAAACCATTGATTGCCTTTAGTTTGTTGTAAATCCGCTGTAGACGGCATCAAATTATTTAACTCTCAGAAGACCGTTAGCTATGTATAACATGCATTACTTAATCATGAAAGTTCACTATTTTAAATCACTTGACGCCTGTGCTCTTATTTTATCTGTCTACAGAACATTGTTCTGGCTCCAAGCAAAGACTGCCAGCAACTTTGTACAGATTAGGTCTTTAATCCTTTAAATTAACACCCACAAGTTAACCTTTTATATATATTTTAACATATACATAATTTATATATTTTCACAGGGAAAAAAACGAATTATCTCTTTTCATTACTTTGCCTTTGGCGATCACGTTTGCTCCGTTTTTAATGAAGCGATTTTTATTAGGAAGTGTGTAACAATGACATAGAAATAGCCAATCATCCAGAAACACTTTTTTTACACACCATTCTTTCATGTCTGACAGTACTCTGACTCCAGATTATATTAAAGTTTAACGAATTCTGTTTTACTTTCTGAAAACAAAAGTTAATGAAGAGATATATGTTTACTCGGATATAAAGAATATCCGATTACAAACAACCGTATCTTGATAACTATTTATGGTGATGATTTTAAACGAAGTAATGATTTTCAATAATCTTGCTAGAGTACATGTAAGTAAAAGTCGATTATGAATGCGCTTGATGAATTTTGCTTCAATAAAATTGTTTAAAGAAAGAATATTTTAAAAAAGAAAGAAAGAAAGAAAGAAAAGAAAAGGAATTCTCCTGATTCAGACCCCCAAAATGTACGAAGAAATATAACATCATGGAAATATAAAATATTTATAATAAACCATATATATATATACATGTATTTGTAGTTTGTGAATTTTTCAAAATCCTCTTCGACTTAATCATTGTTCTAAAAACTGGTACAAAATAAATAATACTTAAATGTCAAATTTATTATTTTATATTATTTTAAATCGATGTGTTATTATCTTTACCACCATTGGGGGTTTTGTTACGATATAAAACGTCAAATTTGCCAAAAGCGACATCTAGTGTTGTAGATCCGACGTGCTACGTGTTGAAAATTATCTAATATAAGTTAATAATTACAAAATAGTTGAAGATTAGCCTTTAGGTACTGCTTGTTTTCCGAATTAAGTGTAGGGGGTCGTTCGTTCTATTTCACCACTAGTACATGTATATGCATTGACACTACAATTTTAGTGTTTTATTATTTTAATCCCGATTGATGTTGCCATTGGTTATGATTTTATGAAAATTGTTATCAATCCAGTATATAAGAACAACATTAAAAAAAAAAAAAAAAAAAAAAAAAAAAAAAAAAAAAAAAAAAAAAAATATCAACTTTAGTTTGCGTGAATATTGTTATTATTAAATGCTTCATACTGTATTTTGATACAGTTAGTTTTCTTACAAATGTATTTGGTTGTCTTTCTATTGTCAAGCACATGCTAAAAATAAAACCTGTACATGTGTATTATATATATAAAGAACTGCAGTACTAATATAACCCGAAATAATTAGAGGCCCAACACCAAACTGGATATAGATAAAATATTTAAACTTTAAAGTTCCGCCACTTTGGAATAATGACTAAAACAGAACATTAATTTCATTTATTGGGTGTTTTGTGTTCAAAATTTGTAAATATTGATGTTGTTTTCGTCATTTCACGTTTTATATGAAATGTTCTTTATAAATAGTACATAAAGTTATTGAAGAATAAATCATTAATAATTAATTGAGGCTATAAACGCCCTTGTCTAATCAATTATCAATGCTGAAACTGTGTAACAAAACCAATATTTAATAAAAGGTATTTTTTTCAATCATTTTTCTACATGTTTCTACAGTCATGGTTTGGGATTTAATTATCATTTTCATTAATAAATAATGCAGAATTCAATGCAATGCTAGCAGACTAGAACTATTTACTGACACGTATTTTTTAATTGCGATTGTAGAAGTCAATATAAATAAAATAAAAAACATCATTCATAAAGATAACTGTTTATTTGCAAAGTGGAAAAAAACACAAAAATGCTAAATGGGAGAAGTGATCGCTATCCCAGAAAACCGATACAAGTTCCACAATAAACTAAAATTAAGATCACTGAACACCCTGATGCAGCTGAAAAAAAAATCTTAACTGGTGCGAAAAACTCCGTTACGTATACCACACACTTAGTTCGCCAAATTTTTACAAACGTTATTTATTCTTTAGCCTATATTTTGATGCAGTGTTAGTCTCCTCTAAATTGGATTCATACAGAATCCGCTTTACTGGGACAGATTCTTTCTTTCTTCTATCAAACACATATCTCTGTGTTTAAATTCCTTTAACGCTTCGATATAAATAAGGAAGTAATGAAATTAGTATCTTAATTTTTGAAATTTATTTAAAACTAAGAATTGTTCCCTCATGAAAGCATTCCTTAGCTGCATTTGGATTCATTTTAGATTTAGTAATTTTTAACTGTTTGACTGATGTTTTTTATCTATCAAACTTTTCGACATCTAGTGTCACTGATAAGGAATGATTTTTCGTAATGTGCACATATGGCACATCAAAATTTAACTGGTATTTGTGTTACATATTAACTACTATTTTAAGTAAGGTTTAATGTTTCAGTGTTGACTAAGTAACCAATGTTTAATGTTTCAGTGTTGACTAAGTAACCAGTGTTTAATGTTTCTGTGTTGACTAAGTAACCAATGTTAATGTTTCTGTGTTGACTAAGTAACCAATGTTAATGTTTCTGTGTTGACTAAGTAACCAATGCTTAATGTTTCAGTGTTGACAAAGTAAACATTGTTTATTGTTTCAGTGTTAAATAAGTAACAAATGTTAATGTTTCAGTGTTGACTAAGTAACCAATGTTTAGTGTTTCAGTGTTGACTAAATAACCAATGTTTAATGTTTCAGTGTTTAATCAGTAACCAATGTTTAATGTTTCAGTGTTGACTAAGTAACCAATGTTAATGTTTCTGTGTTGAATAAGTAACCAATGTTAATGTTTCAGTGTTGACTAAGTAACCAATGTTTAGTGTTTCAGTGTTGACAAAGTAATCAGTGTTTAATGTTTCAGTGTTGAATAAGTAACCAATGCTTAATGTTTCAGTGTTTAATAAGTAACCAGTGTTTATTGTTTCAGTGTTAAATAAGTAAAAATTGTTAATGTTTCAGTGTTGAATCAGTAACCAATGTTAATGTTTCAGTGTTGAATAAGGAACCAGTTTTTAATGTTTCAATGTTGGCTAAGTAACCAATGTTTAATGTTTCAGTAACCAATGTTGAATCAGTAATCAGTGTTTAATGTTTCAATGTTGATTAAGTAACCAATGTTCAATGCTTCAGTGTTGACTAAGTAACCAATGTTTAATGTTTCAGTGTTGAATAAGTAACCAATGTTTATTGTTTCAGTGTTGAATAAGTAACCAATGTTTAATGTTTCAGTGTTGACTAAGTAACCAATGTTTAATGCTTCAGTGTTTTAGTGTTGAATGAGTAACTTATGTTACTTCAGTGTTGAAAGTGACTAATGTTTAAAAGTTACGTATCCATTTTAACACTTTTGTTGCTGTAAAAGTAATATGGTTCAAAACATGTCAAGAACGTATTTCAACACTTTGACATAAATTTCGTTCATTGATGCTTGGAGATTGCCTATTTAGCTTTTTTGCCACTTCTTTGAAATAGATCAATTTTGTTGAAACGTTTGAAAAAATGTCATTAACTTCCCTGTGAAGTACACGTCTAAACTATGCATTTGACAAATCAGGCCCTGCTAGACGTATAACGTTTACTTTTAACAAACTCCAACCTCAGATTGTAATTAAGGACCGAATCCACTTACCAAAATCTGAATTTTTTTCTCTCTCAATCGTTTCACAACATGATTTTAAACGGTTAAAAGTTACAAGATGTTCTTGCTTGTTTTTATAGATTATTTCTATTTGCCGCAATCAGTCGGACTTCACTGCGTGTAGTGACAAAAAAAAATTAAAAAATGAATAAAATAAAACAAAATAATAGATAGATAAATAAATAGAATAAATGAATAAATAAATAAATAAATAAATAAATAAATAAATAAATAAATAAATAAAAATAAATAAATAAATAAATAAATAAATAAATAAATAAATAAATAAATAATAAAAATCAGCTGTATCAGTGTTGTTTGGCAAATATGATTTTATATCTCCCTTACGCATTTACCGAGCTTTGTTCTGTATGACTAGAGATTCCTTATCGTTCGGCGATATCTCTATAAAAATCGTAGTTATAATCGAACAAGATTTTATGCATAAATGAAGTCATGGTTGATTTTTTGATACAATTCGAAGACTTTGCTGTCAATTGTAAGTTTTGTACATATACATATAACTTGGGTTATTGGAAGTTAGCATATTCCTATCAGAGAAACGATCTATTACGCTCAATGATATTATTGACACGGTCAGTCAATTTTTGTTCGAATATTAACACGCCATTTTTCGTTGTGCACATAAGTTAACCTACACGGCACTATGTACTTGTACAGTTGTTATATAATACGTAATATGCGATATAAAGTATTATTTAGTACACTGTTCCTCTGTTGAACTTTATTACGTCTTTAACATCAAATTGACCATTACTATTGTATTTAAGTTTTAACAACTCCTTACTAAAATCTATAAACACATAAAATCAAACACAATCATAATGGTCCATGTCCAAATCACAATATTCCAAAAGTAAAGTAAAAAACTATGAAAACTGGCTAGTTGAGGTAAAACACATACTTCCGCTAGGGAAGTGTGCCCATGTGTTTTCAAGGTTAAGCACCTTCTGCATAGATAGCTACACCCGTCACGTGCAAAATAAAATTTAAGAAAAAAAAAACTTAAAAGAAAATGGACCTTAAATATATCAAGTATAAGTTTGAATCAACGGCTTCATACTTATCAACAAATCAATAATATGATTACGGCCATGAAACTTTCTGAGGGCCTTGATAAGCCTAGTCTTACAAAAATCGACCATTAAACATAAAACAAAATAGCTGAAAGGTATTTGTAACATCAGATTTTGAATAAGGTTTTTTTTTTAGCTCACCTGACCGAAAGGTCAAGTGAGCTTATGGCATGGCGCGGCGTATGTATGTATGTGCGTGCGTGCGTGTGTGTGCGTGCGTCGTTAACACCTATTTTTGACTTCTCCTCCAAAACTGCTGGACAGATTTCAATGATACTTGGTCAGAAGCATATATGGGCCGGTGCAATTCAGATTTGTTCATGGCGTTGCCATGGCTATCAAAACTAGGTCAAGGTGACCTATGGGTCGAAAAATCTTAAAAAATCTTCTTCTCCAAAACCGATGATGGGAGAAAAAATCTGATGTGATATTTGGCTTCTCTAGGGTCTGAAGCCTGTAGTTTGTTCATTTCGTGAAATTTGGTCGAAAAATGGGTTACGCGTTTTTGCGTTTAATTTTAAAAATTTCGTAAAATGGCTTCAAATTGTTATAACTTGACTATTTGAACAGATAATGACATGGGGTTTTCAGTTTTGACTTTTTCTTGAAATGACCTTTAAATTAGGGTCAAGGTCACAAATCAAGGTCATGACCTAATTTGTGATTTATGCAGTTTTAGGCAATTTTCTTGCAAATATTAAGAGATACATGAAATCAAATCATTGTTAAAATGTTCAGCATGACAAAATTTAAAAAGATACCAAGTTTCGTAACTATATGATAATCCATGTAACAGTTGTTGCGCCTGAAATGTTATTTTTGGCTTATAAATACCAAAATTGTGCATTATCTTGAAAACTATAATCTTTTTGTATAGGCATGTATATTAGAATATTGTAGGTATAGTGACAAAGATCATTTTGATATATGGTTTAAGGTCATATGATCAAAGGTCAAGGTCACAGATGCAGAAGAAGACATAAATTACTAACTATCTTGAAAATTATTAACTTTTTGTATAGGCATGTATATTAGAATATTGTAGGAATTGATATGGTGATCATTGTGCTATATGGTTCAATGTCATATTTTCAAAGGCCAAGGTCACAGCTGCAAAATAAAACTTAAATTGCTAATTATCTGGAAAACTGTTAACTTTTTGTATAGGCATGTATATTAGAATAATGTTGGAATTGATATGGCGATCATTGTGCTATATGGTTCAAGTTCATATGTTCAAAGGTTAAGGTCACAGCTGCAAAATGAAACTTAAATTACTAATAATCTTGAAAACTGTCAACTTTTTGTATAGACATGTATATTAGAATATTGTAGGTATAGTGACAAAGATCATTTTGATATATGGTTTAAGGTCATATGATCAAAGGTCAAGGTCACAGATGCAGAAGAAGACAAAAATTGCTAATTATCTTGAAAACTATTAACTTTTTGTATAGGCATGTATATTAGAATATTGTAGGTATTGTGACAACAATCATTTTGATATATGATTCAAGGTCATATGTTCAAAGGTCAAGGTCACAGCTGCAAAATAAAACTTAAATTGCTAATTATCTGGAAAACTGTTAACTTTTTGTATAGGCATGTATATTAGAATATTGTAGGTATTGTGACAACAATCATTTTGATATATGGTTCAAGGTCATATGTTCAAAGGTCAAGGTCACAGCTGCAAAATAAGACTTAAATTGCTAAATATCTTGAAAACTATTAACTTTTTGTATAGGTATGTATAATAGAATATTGTAGGTATTGTGACAACAATCATTTTGATATATGGTTCAAGATCATATGTTGAAAGGTCAAGGTCACAGCTGCAAAAAAAAGACTTAAATTGCTAAATATCTTGAAAACTATTAACTTTTTGTATAAGCATGTATATTAAAATATTGTAGGTATTGTAACAACAATCATTTTAATATATATAGTTCAAGGTCATATGATCAAAGGTCAAGGTCACAGCTGCAGAAGAAGACATAAATTGCTAATTATCTTGAAAACTGTTAACTTTTTGTATAGGCATGTATATTAAAATATTGTAGGTATTGACATGGTGATCATATATGGTTCAAGGTCATATATGTTCAAAGGTCAAGGACATAGCTGTATAAGTATACTAAAATTTGTTAATTATTTGGAAATTATTCATTGCGTTACAGTAACTTCATGCATATTATATATGCTACTTATAAATGAAATGTGACTGGATATATTTCTGATTAAGTTTTGTGGGAGTTCTTAACTTCAGAAAACTTGTAAAGTTTCTGTACCTAATATATTGTCTTTTGCGCTTTGCAAACAATTTTGGACGTATCCTCAGGTGAGCGTTAAGGCCCATGGGCCTCTTGTTTTCTTTTAGTTTTAGAATTAATGCTTTAGGTTCAAAAATTGAACAGTGACGTCGACGAATTTACCATAAATGTGTAGTTGATATATTAGAACCACTGCATCTGAGTCGGCAACCAGCCAAATGAAATGGCATCAGAAGATTACATCCGTGGTAGGTATAATTTTGTTTCTCTTAACAACACTGTGTTATATATAATAAAACTATTACGTAGATCTATAGGAGTATATGCTTAGTTTATAAGCCAAAAGATTGTATGTTAAAATATTAAACCGTTTTATGAATTTGATCTTTTACCCAAATTTTGTTTCCCGTCCGATAAGATTTTAAAAACCAATATCTCAATCCCGATGTCCCTGTCACCATGGACGTGACACCATAAAAAGTATCTTCATTCTCATTCTCATGAGCATAGTGCTAAGTGTTTGCGCTTTTCCTTTTTCTGGTATCTATCTTAAACGTTGCAAGAAAACAATATTGTCTAATGTGTTCAAATAATTGAGTTCAGTTTAGCTTCAGTCATTAAGTTATATAAATGTATAATATTGTACTTCCAGATAGCGTGTTTTACAAGTTTCCACAGAAATATGCTAATATTCAGTGGATCGGCACCGATTCTTTAGACCACTACTCCGTCACGCCGTGTAAGATATTTGGTGAAAAAGGAAAAAGTCGTGGCGTCATCACGTTCCAGATAAAAGATTTACCCAGATTAAAGGAAGTTTTATTGTATTTAAACCACTGTTGTACATCAGATAGTGGCGTCATCTCTATCTCAGTCAATAACAACGTTTTACACGAAATGTTTTCAGTTATCCCTAAGATAATATTTTCTAAACAGTTGTTTGGTATCCCTGCGTATTTTTGTAGACAAGGTGACAACACCATGACTATAATGTTACATCAGAACAGTAAATGTATGTATCTACTTCGTGACATGGAAATAGAATTTGTATATTACAATCTTAAATTTTAATACCCAAATACAAGGAAAAGTTTGGTGGCTTATTTCTGACATCCGATGAAGTCAGAAATTAGCCACCATAGAAAAGGGATGTTTTAACTTGATTTAATATTTAGTTACGTTGATTTGATTTTGAAAAAGAAGTTGTTTATTTATTATTGATTTTTTATTTCGTTTTAATATTCTGTTTGATCAATATAGATTCTGAATAGGCAGCGATATTTAAAGCGTTTTTAAATGTCACTGCTCTTTATTTTAAAAGCATGAATTTGCGATTCAAGATCGGGTACATAAAATTGTGCCTGATTAGAAATGTAGCGGACGGGGCTTGATAGGTGGCCGGGTAGCTCAGTCGGTAGAGCGTCCTGCTAGTATTTGGAAGCTTCCGCGCTCGAGTCCTGGTTTAGCCGCTGCATTTTTTCCCTTTCCTGTTACATTTGGGAGCTATTCCGATTCAAAGTAGTTGAATCGAAAAAAAAAGAAAGGGAGGAACAACTTGAGTTTGATCTCTGATAACAAGACCTGAAAATTACAAGTATCTTAATAAATAGTTAACAAAATTATTGTGATTTTACATTTTCCAAAAAATGTTAGTAAAAAAATTATTGTGAAACTAGCCCAGTTGTTTGTAAAAAAAAAATTTGACTGTTAGTTGTAAAATAAATGAAATGATGTATTCCTATGACAAGTACATGATGTAAATGAAGCACACTTTTGATTTATTTATATAATTGTCATTTTACATAGTGGTCATTCAGACTTATTTTTTCATCATCTGTGGTCAGTACATGTTTATCATGTGTTTTGTTTCGTTTAATTCCTCTGCTGAAAACTTGCCAAGTACCTGTTTATTAGGATAAAACTTCAATAACTTTAATACAGTTATCTGGAAAACCTGGGATTATTTAAATATTATTTTCTGAATTATCATTGGTAACTCAAAATTTATTTGGTTGGACAGAATAATTTTATCACAGTTTTGAATCCAAAAAATTAAACTAGAGGATAAATGGAATTCAAATATGGCAATCCTATATATTTTTAATTTATGAAGCATCACTGTAACTTCAATTTTACTATAGGTTCATATAGATCATTGCAATGATGTTGACAGACATAACCAACAGCCTTTAAATTGAAGAATAAAACTGAAACAAATTTGTTAAACTTTTTATTTTCCATGTTTAGCCATAAAATAATGATTGTTCATATACCATTAACA
The DNA here is from genome assembly GCA_029721355.1 of Tegillarca granosa. Lineage (NCBI taxonomy): Eukaryota > Metazoa > Mollusca > Bivalvia > Arcoida > Arcidae > Tegillarca > Tegillarca granosa. The sequence continues at coordinate 51,588,974 of CM056596.1, forward strand.
ATATCCCATTATTATCACCATCATGATAAAATGAATAATTATATTGTAACAATTTTGCGAATTAATTTAAGTATTCACAAACAAATATTTTATGAATAATAATTACATGTAAATCGTCATTTTTCTATTTACAAACATGACCTTGACATTTCTCTTGACCCCTGACATATTTCAGTTTCTTTTAACATATTTTTATAACTATTTATACTGGTCACTTTCTTCCATATGTAAAACCAAGTTAAAATCTGGTTACAATGGAAACAGTAAGATACAGAATTATTTATATTAATGGTCAAAGTTTGTTGTACAAAACATTCCTGAAAAAAAAGTTCATTGTTAAGTAAGACACACTCCTTCTTTCTAAAAAAATTAATAAGAACAAATATTTTCTGGATAAGAACTAAGATATTTTTTGTCCACAATCCATAAAAAAACTGCCATTGTTCATTACTTTATGACAAGCTTAATGCAGACGGCATCAAAATAAAAGTGAATTATTCTGACCTGGGACTTAAACCAATGTTGTTTTTAAAAAGAAATTTAAAGCAGTCAACAAAGACTTTTAAGGGTCTCTTCTATATTGTCATATTTTAATGGAAAGAAAGACAATTAGTTTATTAACCAAAATCATTCCTTCAAAAAGTATTAAATAGAAATATAAATTAGAACATTTCTAAACAAAACTTAAGTAGAACAAAACAATACTTCATTGTACGTGTGGATATAAATCTTAACAATTTAAATGATTGTAAAAAAAAAAAATAATAATAATAATAATAATACATGTAATAATAATAAAATAAATAAATGAATAATAAAAAACACCAATTGGATTTCTGTGATAACCTTCCAAACCATAACAACAAACAACTCTCTTCAACAACCCTTCAAATAAAAATAAGTTAAAAGAGACTCTTAATTGATACAGAAGATAGAATTGTCTCCCTTTACAGAATATTTTCATGTACACCTAGAGAAGTGCAAGTGTTTCATTTATATGTATATTGACAATGACAACAGTTAATCTATAGAAGTAAGACTTTATGTAATAATGCTTAAAATACTATGAGAATTACTATGACATAAAAATGATCTTCTTTATGACATTTAGCAATGATAAATGGCAAGAATTTCAAAAAAGCAAAAAATATAAAATTGAAAAAATTTGAGAAAAATCAGAAACTGATTTACTGGCAAATTTCTGTCTATAAAATGTCTCAATGTTATGTGTATGAGGATTTTAAAACAATTTTTTTCACCTACTTATTGGTAGTGAATTATGAGATTAATAATATGCATGATAAAATGATAGAAATAATTAAGTACATAACTTGAAACAAATTGAGTTTTTGGTTAAACAAATAGTTTCATAATAAAATCACTAATTCTTCCATAATCATTATATCAACCATGCATGGCTGGAATTTCTAAACAGTGCAAATCTGCTATATATTATAAAAGGGAAATCGTGTCAATTAATAATTATAAAATCTCCTCTTGCATGTTGTGGTACAACTTTGTTACATTTCTCAGTGATCTGGTGATGTTAAATTAGGGTAAAATGTTTGTTAGCAAAACATATATTAAGAATATTGAGCAATATTTTATATTTATTTCTGTTCATACAATTTTTATCATTAAATAATTACATTTTACATTTTCTCGCATTCTGATTCAGATAGGCTTAACAGTAAGAGTTCTTTCCTCATAGACTATTTTGACTATTAAGTAAAATATTTTTGACTTGGATGTAAAACCCAATTAAATCAATCAATTGACAATTGAACAACCAATTTCTCTATGATCACACTTGTTTTCCAACACGTCAAAACAATTAAGTATATTATATATATATATATATACAAATTAATGATTTTGTGGACCCATAATGTAAAATGATTCACTACAAATTTTAACCAAATAAAAAAAAAAATTAATTAAAATATACAAAATTTTGTTCACATAATAAAACATACATTTGTATAAAGGTAATAATTAATGAAAAAAATTAAAAATGGAATTCATAAAAACTTGTAAGTATTTGTTTGTTCTGGTATTATAACATTCAAACTGCATCAAAATTTCTATGTTTTATTATTAAATTTTGCCTATTTCATTAGTTATCAAAACTAAAATGACAAAAAAATTGTCATTTCTTTTCTTTCTTTTTTTTTTGTCTTATTTCTTTAGTTATCAAAACAAAAATTGTCATTCTGCCTTTATCCTGTCTTAAAAGCTGATCCATAAATTACTGGCCATAAAACATATGTATCCCAAAGATTCATCATTGTGGCTATGAAATATATGTTGACAAACATAATGGAAAATTTACCATACTTTTACATCTCAAAATCAGGTAGGTGTATTTAAATATGTAGACACAACTTTACAAATTTAATTCTGTTACATAAATAAAAATTAAATAAGTAGACTTAAAATACATCTGTAATTTTATCACTAACCAAAATTACAGTATTTCTTGTAACATTGCCTTCATTGTAATTCTATATCACAGAATCGCCCATTGAATGGTTCCACCCCTTTAAACCTTAATGAACTATTCCTTTTGTATAATTCTGGTCCAAACTATATTGTAATCGAGTAGACTTAGATTTCCAAAACCTGTGACCAAATCTGTACTCAGTATCAAAGATTGTTTTTTGACAAACCCTTTATCATATTCATCATTGTTTGATGGGCAAAATTAAATCAATATCACAAGGGAAGAAAATAAAAATATATCTTTGAAAAATATGTGGCATAAAAATTTTCTATACAATTACCATCTTTCTGTTTCATTAAATAAATATGTTCATACATATATACAAATAGATATTGCACCCCTAAATATTTATTTTATAATAATACTAACTTCTTATATAAACATTGAACTTATATATTCATCATGCAAATAAATTAGTTTGCATATCTCCTGTAATGCACCATGAACTTCTGTATATGCATATTGTAATGAATATTTCAATATCACCTGACATGACACACACACGTAAATGCATATATACACATACATGTAAATACATACACACATACATGTAAATACATATATACACATACATGTAAATACATATATACACATACATGTAAATACACATACACACATACATGTAAATACATATCCACATACATGTAAATACATATATACACATGTAAATACACATACACACATACATGTAAATACTTATATACACATACATGTAAATACACATACACACATACATGTAAATACATATCCACATACATGTAAATACATATATACACATACATGTAAATACACATACACATACATGTAAATACATATATACACATACATGTAAATACACATACACACATACATGTAAATACATATCCACATACATGTAAATACATATATACACATGTAAATACACATACACACATACATGTAAATACTTATATACACATACATGTAAATACACATACACACATACATGTAAATACATATCCACATACATGTAAATACATATATACACATACATGTAAATACACATACACATACATGTAAATACATATATACACATACATGTAAATACATACACACATACATGTAAATACATATATACACATACATGTAAATACATATATACACATGCATGTAAATACATACATACCCATACATGTAAATACATACATACACATACATGTGAATACATATATACACATACATGTAAATACATATATACACATGCATGTAAATACATATATACACATGCATGTAAATACATACATACACATAGATGTAAATACATACACATGTACATGTAAATACACATAAACACATACATGTAAATACATATACACGCATATATATAAATGTATTTTAAACACAAAAATTACAGTTTTCCTAATGATTGGCTGGTTTTTTGATAATTTTTAAGAAAAAAAAAACATGTGATCTTGTATCATGACATTAAGGCTAAAATACAACAGAACTTTGATGTAAAAGTTCGACTTAATTTTAAATACATATTTGTATACCTTTATAATATAATATACATTGTATATATTTGTATTTGATAATTATTTCAAAAAAAAAAAACTTTTAGTAAACCCAGTTATTGTCACATGGATTTTGAGTTATTTAGAGTTTCACTGAATGGTAAAAAATTCTGTCTATCTATACGTTTGTGTAATAAATGAATACCAGGATAATTCCAACAGACTATTAATTCATACTACATATATGTATTAATTTATACCATTAATTCATATTTAAATACTAAACATTCTACATAAAAATTCCTAAATTTCTGATATATTATTGTTTCAGCTTTTCCATCCTAAAATTTTAACACTTATAAAAACACACCGACTCTAACACAAACTTAAGCGGTATATTGAACTTATGGATATAACACACACACACACACACACACACACACACACACACACACACACACACACATATCTCTTCTTACAATATATTGGGACTAACAATTTATGCTAGGGACTAGAGTTTCTATAAAATAAATGAATATCCTGATGCATTTATTAAGTCTAATAATAAATTAACCCCCAAAAAATCTACTGGCATCAAATCATTATAATAAAAACAATATACTACAGACAGTGAACTTTTATTCAATACTTATATTAAAATACTAGTATGTCAGAATTCAGTTGTTTTAAGGATACTTTTAACTTCACCAACATATAGATGTGGTAACCAATAACATTTCTCCACACTTATTGTTTTTAATGGTTCAGTTGCATTTTACTAGAATAATGCTATAAGTCAATTTTACCAGAAAATATCAAAATGTGATGCAAAAACAAGAATAAATAAATAAATAAATAAATAAATAAATAAATAAATAAATAAATAATAAATAAATTAAAAAAAAAAAAAGAAATTCTAATGAAATGTTACTGGTATCACATGATATGCTGGAGAACTCTACAAGTATTACCTTCTCGTGTCATGGAAAATTAAAATATTAAAAATCAATTTAATTAATATTGCTTTAAATACATCACTATTTTAGATGTAATACAGACGAATTGTATTTTTGTCTACAATTTCATGGATTTCTTGATTAAACATACTAATACTGCATCACGTGGCCAATCTTACTAATTCTACATTTTATCAGGATTATCTCCCCTTGACTAATGTCTACCCATGAACACTTCATGTAAACCATTAAGCCTATTTAAAAAAATCCAAAAATCAAGAGATTTTCTACCTCCTTACACTACATTGTATAGTGTCTTCATCATCAACAGAATTTTAGCTAAAATGATCTCAATGTGTTTATTCTGTTATACAGACTTTAATACTTTAATCCAAACATTACAATAGTACTGTCTTAAGTATTATATTTTATAGAGCTGAATGTCGGCTAAACAAAGACACCATACTTAATGGAGTGTTTCTTATAACTGTCCCTTTACCAGATATCTTTTAACTGGTCTCCTACTGTAAGTATATAACAATAAAAATCTATATGTCCATCTAGTGGAATGTTTGTTCCTCACTTCATTATCAATGGAATATATGTATAGTACTGTTAAAGCTGTGTGTTTACCCAATTCAGGTACTTTTTACCATAATCTGCATCTTCATCTAATGAAACGTTTCCTCATCGCTGTCATGATATCTGTTGACAGGTCTGCCAGTATTTGTTAATGTCATTTCCTCTTGATCAGATCTAAAAATAGAACAATAAAAGAAATTCAAATTACAGGTAAATATGGTAATAAATTGAAAAGAAAGCAGGAGGTCAGATAAGCATAGACAACCGAGTCCTAATTTTAAGATCAATAAACTTAAAGACACTGAAGCCTAATAAGCTTAAGCAATGAGGACATAACTGAATACCATTCAGCATGGAAAATGAGGACCCAAATGAAGCCCAAAAACCTTTGTATATGCAAACCAAACTGAAGCCTGAAACTGTGCTTAAACAATGGAGACCTAACTTGAGCCCAATAAGCTTTGACAATGAAATCCCAAATGGATCATGAAAATTATGAATAACAAAGATTTGACTTAAATCCCAAAAAGCTTGAATAATGGAAACTCCATATAGGCTGATAAGCTTGCACAATAATTACTTACTGAATCCCAATAAGCTTAATGAAGACCCAACTGAAGAACAACAGGCCAAACTGAAACCTGATTAGCTTGGACAACGGAGACCCAAACAAATCCAAAATAAGGACGGATTTGTCAAAACAAAACAAATGGCAAAAGATGAGACCCTGGAATAAGATTTTAGTCTATGAAATGCAAATCATGACACTGGAATATTTATTTGAATTTTTTTTTTTTTTTTTTTTTTTCATCTGATGAAGACAAAAGCTAAGAATGTACATATATTTTGTTTAAAAGATAAATAAATATGCGCTAAACATACTTACCCATAATGCACTTCTTCATCTGAATCATTTAACATTGAAAGAGCTGGGTTATCTTTAAAATTACTCTCTGAAAATCATAGAGTTGTACATGTAATACACTTGGTTTTGAATGTGAACACTTAATGTGAACATTCAAGATGTGATGATTTGCTATATTGATGGCAAAACCAAGTGATACAAAAAAAGTGATTTTACATTTCAACTGAGCATAGCCTTAACAAACAGTATCATCTTGTCAGGAATCTATAAACCTTTATACAAGACTAAACAAATTTAAGTTGCAGATAAAAAATGTTTTATTTATTTATGTATGAATATCACTAAAAATAGTAAATTTATGTACATCACTAAAATAATAAATTTAAAATCTGATGCTTGGAAAGACTTCCAGTGTGTATTGAGAGAGAGAAGTGGCATGGAGAAATAAAGTATTTTGCCTTACTCACAATTCTTTTACTTGTAACTGGGAAGTTCTTGGATGGTGCAGGAGTTTCTGTTGACCAAAGAAAACCATTAACCTTAAGCAAGCAAACTGACAAACTTTCTCAAACTAGGATCTGTTCAAAAGAAATTCCGACCTAGGTAGTAAGAAATACTGATATGTGAAGTTGACATTTTAGATAACTTGGCAAACAAGTTTTCTAAGAATGAAAGAAAAGAAAGAAAAAAGAGAAAGTACATAAACAAACCATATAATGCATTCTTTGATGGAGAATACACAAAAGCCATGGTAAACATGTAGAAGTTAAGTAATCCATAGAAGGACACAAACTCTGCTGAGTTCTTGTAATTAGTAGATAACTCGGCTACAAAGTTGTCTTGTAGTGCAGCCGCACCAAACCTCATCACTGTTATAGCTATGCTGATGGACAGGACAATCAACATTAGCAATGTCATGAACTTAAGTCGTAGATCTGTAAAATAAATTAGATATTAATGAACTTTGTAAAAGGGAGGCAAAATCAAAATATTTGATAACATATTAGCCAGTAATGTAAAATACAGATAAATTTTTTTTTGAATGTTTAGACCTTTTTTATATGTTTGTTACTGATTGAATTGGTGCTTGCTCGCCAAGTCAATACCACTGAATGGTAATGATTTGGTGAGCTAGCATCTTAACAAAAAGCTGTCCTGAGTTCTAGTAAAAGACAGACCGCCAAACACACTCACACATCTCATGCGTACATGTACTTGTTTTTGGATTCATCCTTAGAGATTGGTAACCTAGTTCTCCTAATGGATAGGTCAACAATGGCTTGTGTAACTTTAAACAAAATTACAACCAACCAACAACCAACCAAAGAATCAAGTAATTGAGAAGAGTAATTACAAATGTTACAAAATGACTGAATCTTACCAAAATACGGCATTGATCTGAGTTCAGCATACGCTCTTATCAACAGATACAATAAATAAAGTAAATATACACCTCCAACAATGAAGAAAAATACCTTAAAACCCTAAAAATAGAAATTAATCAAAATGAATACAAATATCAAAAATCAATTTATGTATATTGTCTCAGCAATCAAGAGGATTAATATATAGTTTTAGTGATCAACAGCTTTCTTACAACAAGAGGCCCATGGGCCTTAACGCTCACCTGAGAATATCTCCAAAATTGTTTACAAAGTGCAACAGACAATATATCAAGTACAGAAAATTTAAAGAAACTCAAGAACTCCCAAAAAAATTAATCAGAAATATTCAGTCACATTTCATTAATAAGCAGCTAATATGCATAAAGTGACTGTAGTCTTCTTTTGCAGCTGTCACCTTGACCTTTCAACATATGACCTTGAATCATATATCAAAATGATTGCCACGTCAATATCTACAATATTCCAATATGCATGCCTATACAAAAAGTTAATAGTTTACAAGATAATTAGCAATTTAAGTCTTCTTTTGCAGTTGTGACCTTGATCTTTTGACATATGACCTTGAACTATATATTAAAATCATCGTCATGTCAATACCTACAATATTCTAAAATACATGCCCATACAAAAAGTTAATAGTTTTCAAGATAATTAGCAATTTAAGTCTTCTTTTGCAGTTGTGAACTTGACCTTTCAACATATGACCTTGAACCATATATCAAAATGATCATCATGTCAATACCTACAATATTCTAATATACACGCCTATACAAAAAGTTAATAGTTTTCAAGATAATTAGCAATTTAAGTCTTCTTTTGCAGCTGTGACCTTGACCTTTCAACAAATGAACTTGAACTATATATCAAAATGATTGTTGTCGCAATACCTACAATATTCTAATATACATGCCTATACAAAAAGTTAATAGTTTTCAAGATAATTAGCAATTTAAGTCTTCTTTTGCAGCTGTGACCTTGACCTTTAAACATATGACCTTGAAATATATATCAAAATGATCGTCATGTCAATACCTACAATATTCTAATATACATGCCTATACAAAAAGTTTATAGTTTTCAAGATAATTAGCAATTTAACTTTTCTTTTGCAACTGTGACCTTGACCTTTCAACATATGACCTTGAACCATATATCAAAATGATTGTTGTCGCAATACCTACAATATTCTAATATACATGCCTATACAAAAAGTTAATAGTTTTCAAGATAATTAGCAATTTAACTTTTCTTTTGCAGCTGTGACCTTGACCTTTCAACATATGACCTTGAACCATATATCAAAATGATCGTTGTCCAAATATCTACAATATTCTAATATACATGCCTATACAAAAAGTTAATAGTTTTCAAGATAATTAGCAATTTAAGTCTTCTTTTGCAGCTGTGACCTTGACCTTTCAACAAATGAACTTGAACTATATATCAAAATGATTGTTGTCGCAATACCTACAATATTCTAATATACATGCCCATACAAAAAGTTTATAGTTTTCAAGATAATTAGCAATTTAAGTCTTCTTTTGCAACTGTGACCTTGACCTTTCAACATATGACCTTGAACCATATATCAAAATGAGTGTCATGTCAATACCTACAATATTCTAATATACATGCCTATACAAAAAGTTAATAGTTTTCAAGATAATTAGCAATTTAACTTTTCTTTTGCAGCTGTGACCTTGATCTTTCAACATATGACCTTGAACCATATATCAAAATGATCGTCATGTCAATACCTACAATATTCTAATATACACGCCTACACAAGAAGTTAATAGTTTTCAAGATAATTAGCAATTTAACTTTTCTTTTGCAGCTGTGACCTTGACCTTTCAACATATGACCTTGAACCATATATCAAAATGATTGTTGTCCAAATATCTACAATATTCTAATATACATGCCTATACAAAAAGTTAATAGTTTTCAAGATAATTAGCAATTTAAGTCTTCTTTTGCAGCTGTGACCTTGACCTTTCAACAAATGAACTTGAACTATATATCAAAATGATTGTTGTCGCAATACCTACAATATTCTAAAATACATGCCTATTCAAAAAGTTTATAGTTTTCAAGATAATTAGCAATTTAACTTTTCTTTTGCAACTGTGACCTTGACCTTTCAACATATGACCTTGAAATATATATCAAAATGAGTGTCATGTCAATACCTACAATATTCTAATATACATGCCTATACAAAAAGTTAATAGTTTTCAAGATAATTAGCAATTTAACTTTTCTTTTGCAACTGTGACCTTGACCTTTCAACATATGACCTTGAACCATATATCAAAATGATCGTCATGTCAATACCTACAATATTCTAATATACATGCCTATACAAAAAGTTAATAGTTTTCAAGATAATTAGCGATTTAAGTCTATTTTTGCAGCTGTGACCTTGACCTTTGAACATATGACCTTGAACCATATATCAAAATGATTGTTGTTGCAATACCTACAATATTCTAATATAAATGCCTATACAAAAAGTTAATAGTTTTCAAGATATAGTGACAAATAAATAATTTTTAGCAATTTTCACACTAAGTTCCTTGCCATTTCCCCATTTTGAGCCCCATCGCTTTCATCTGTGCAAATCTAAAACTAGATGACCTAAGAATGTTATAAGTGAAATAACTAAGGTATATCACTTGTACATTCAGAGGAGAAGATTTTTAAAGTTTTTTACTATTTCCCCCCTTATGGGGCCCCAAGGGGACATAACTCCTTCATATGTGCAAATCTGAAAGGCCTTCACCCAGACATCATCATCACCAAGTTTCATCAAATTTGGGTTGGTAGTTTTAGAGGAGTTGATTAAAATGTAAAATGTTAACGCACGACAGACGACGCACGACGCACGACAGACGACGGACGGTGAACCATCGCAATAGCTCATCTGAGCTTTCAGCTCAGGTGAGCTAAAAATTCAATGCTTCATAAAGTTGTCACAAGGACAACTTAGCTTGTCTGCACAACAAGTTCACCAAAAACCGAGACAAAAGATGCAGATGCATCGAAGAAATGGGATAAACTTTTTTGTACTCTGATAACAGCAATAAATCTAAATCTTTTATTCTTTTATTGACTGACTAATGATACATCACTTCATATCATTCAAACTCAATAAAAATTTTTACCATAAAATTTGTAGTATCTAGTCTGTAGTAGTAGGTAGGATCCTGTAATTCGTTGTATTCCTGCCATGAGGCTAATGTCACCGCTGATATCCAAACCAGACCTACTATCAACAGCTTAGGAAGATAGAACTTTACAAATCTTCTGTCTGTCTGCAAGTGATCACATGTATAGAAAAAAGAAAATTGTACAATACATGTAGTGTAGAAAGAATCAGAATACTTATTTACCAATCACAGTTAACAATTTCAAGGGACAATATTCAAATAATTAAGTATAAGGGTTTTAACCAAATTTGATCAAAATGTAAATCCATGGCATTATCTACATATTTTGATTTTTTTTGTAATTACCTAATACAGTATCATATCCATTAATCTTACTTTTTCAAAATCTTATTGTTCATCTACTACAATGTGTCTTAATTTTAAATGTAAATTTGAATAAAAAATATTCAGCAATAGCAAACACTAAGGCCACCTGACAATTTAGCACCCTAGTCAGGATTCTGTCACTTATATTGGGACAGTCAGGTCTGGGATGGTGGAGGATACCAGAATGCCTTAGGCAACTAAAATGACAAACTTTCTCACACTAGGAACTGCCAAAGAAAGGATTCGAACCTAGGTGGTGAGAGGCACTGTGATCTGTAACCCTTAGCTCTTAACCACTTGTCCACTGAGGCCCCTGGTACAGTTAGTGGCTTTATAAACATGTGTTGTTGTAAACCATAAATATGTGTATTTTTATATATGCATATAATGTCTCTATTTAATCTTTATTACCTGTCTAACTCCATGATAAATACACAACCAGAATAACAATAAACCACAGAGGAATGACGCCTGAAACACTCCGTCTAACATACCAGGTACCCAACTATCAACTAAAAAAGTCAGAGGAAACAGTGGATCTGTAACAGAAAATAGAAAAAAAATTATCAATGCTGAATGAATAAAATTCTATTGCTATAGTACATCTTAATACCAATGAATTTTGATTAAAAAGTGGAGTTAAGTAATGGTGTTTTTTTTGGTGTTTCTAATCTAAGTTAAGATTTTTTATAACATTATATTGGTCAAATCTTGGATAGTGGAAGAAACCATATACCGGTATGCCATAAGAAAACCATAACTTTGAATATCAAACTGACAAACTTGCTTGAGAGGGATTCAAATCTGACAATAAGAGTTGCTGTGATACATAAGCTGGTACCATTGTTATACCAGTTATCCTGGTAATATTAAATTGCAGAACAATCTTTCTGAAAACTTCCAACCTCCCAAGATAGAAAATAGTTAGTCAATACTGACAAGGGAGACAACCAGATTGTGGTTCGAAATTAAAGAGAGTTAATGGTATTTATTCTCTGAATTGAAATATAAATAACTTCAATGCTTGAAAAAATTGAAAATGTTAATAAAAGAATAGCCATTGTATTCAAACACTAATTTCATCACTTGGCTTCGTGGTGGTAGTTTCATGTAATTCTGTAAAAGCTAAAATATTTTCATTACTGTAAGATAAATATCACTTACCATCATATAACAAAAGTAATGGTAATAACAATGACATCCATCTTTGTTCTATTGACCAATCACGGATTGAGAATTTTCTTAATGAATGAGCAAATACACACTGAAATAAATAAATAAATAAATAAACATTATTTCAATGCAGATCTTTCAGGGATTTTCAAGATACAGGATTGCTATGTTTTTATTTTAGACTTTCAATTACATCTATTTAGTCTTTCGTTATTTTAGAATACAAAGAGCAACTGTTTGATGTAAAGAATCCTTTCAAAAAATAGCTTTTCTTCCTTTTTGTAATGTAGTCAATAACTAAAATGATAATTATAACCACTGAACTGTCTTTAAAAGTGTTTTAGCTCTTTAACTGTCAGTGCCATGTAAAACAAACAGAATAATAGAAGTTAGCATGTTACGACTAATATGCTTTGTGTGGCAGTGGAAGTTATATAACTTTTATGTCATTCTAGACAGTTCAATGATTATACATGTTTTTAAACTTCTGTTTTTTTTTTAATTAAACTTATTAAACTGGCACTAACAACATGAATTCCAGACACTGAAACAGGCAGATAAATGATATCTTTCTTATATATGAATACAAGACATGTGATAAAAGGAATTTATAACTCATATAATTGCCTCTAAAAAGAATAAAGGTTAGGTTATTATTGTCCTATGGAAGGAAGAGATATATCTCACAGATTAGAAATAGAAGAAAAGGTTTGGAACCATAACCAATGATGTAAACAATCCATGCAGCAAGAGAAACCAATAAGCTTTAATTTTACGTATACTTACAAACCAATAAGCTTTAATTTAACATGTATACTTACAGTAACTAGAAAAGTTAACACAAGGAATACAAATCGAATCCAAATCTCTATCTGTGTAAACGATGTATTGTAACTCTTAAACTAAAAAATAAAATTGTTTTATTACTATTTGTGTTTTTTATGAAAATGTGCATACAAAATTCAAAACAAAATCACATTCTATCATAATGACATAAATTGAAAGTCTTTTTAATTTAAATATCACAGAAAATATTTCAAAAATAAATACAGTAAATCAGAGACAGTTAAAACAGATTTTAATGTTGCTGAATAAATTGATAAAATGTAAAAGGCTAGAAACAGAGCTAAATATTTATACATTTTTCTGGAAAGACATGATTAAACAATTCAACAGCAAACTGTATACAAAAATTTTGAAATGGACACCAAGTACATGTACTGTATACTGATTTTTTTCCCCATTTTTAAAGTCCCTTTTCAATTTTACCAGAATATGTGAAATTAATAAGTTTAGAATTGTCTATATATACATATGTACATGTAATTACAAAAATAAAAAAAATAAAAATAAAAAAAAATAAAAAGAAAGAAAAAAAAAAAAAAGAAAGAAAGGAAGAAAGAAAGAAAAAGATAATATCACACTACTTTTTTTTGTTTTGTTTTTTTTTTTTTTTTTTTTTTTTTTTTTTTTTTTTTTTTTTTTGTTTTTTTTTTGTTTTTTTTTTTTTAAACAAAAATTTGGTATCTTATTATAATTGGATAAATATGGTGTCCATACTCACAGAAAACACAATATTCTTTAATTTAAACTTTGTTTCTTGAAGTCCATAAAAATTAATAGTGATGATGTAATTGGTAAAATCTAGAAATCCCAGATGAAGTAAAATAAGATCATCACAGACCTGTTAGAAAAAATAGTTAACAAATTACATGTAGAAATATTATATAAAAACAACATAATGAAATAGTTACAAGAAACATGCACAATTATGAAGACTTTGACGCAATTCATTTAAAATTAAAGTTGTTAAAAAAAGTAGGCCAACAAAATGTCTTACAAATATATCAATCAAAACCTATAACATCTCTGGTTTGATTGGATATGTTTATCTAGTCGGTCATGAGGAAAGGCCTCAATATGGCATAAAGTGCCCTTGAACAAAAGTAAACAGATGCCCAAGAAATGACAAATGGTATAATAAACTGACAAGACAGAAACTATCTGAGAAAGATCAGTAGCCAATCACTAGCTATATGTGGTATACAACAGTCTGTAACCTCTTTGTTTAAAGAATTCCAGTTTTATAGGACATCAGGTTTTAGTAGAGGGGCCATCTTTATGTTTTATATTATTTTGTACACTTCTCAAACTTCAAACAATAAGAAATCAAGGTTATAATATTTTAATGATCTAGCACAATATAACTTTGTTGTTTCATAGATATGATGATGTGACATCATTCCTTTGATCTAGGACCTTGATAAATCCTACCAAAACTTATAATGTTAGTTATCACATATTTGATAGGGCTAAATTCCTTCATGATACTTTCAGCACATGATTAAATTTGTCTATTGAAACTGAACAGAAAACCTGCTACAATGGCTCAATAAGCTGCGTGTCTTTATATACAGGTCCAAATAACAAATGAAGAAAAAATCAAGACAAAGATATAAATCTTCTTGGAATTTGTTAACCAGGCGACCTTTAGAATAAGTTTCAATTGCATTAACTTTATTGTATATATTTGACTCAATGGACACAAAATCTTTCCCCTATACCTATTTTCCACCAAGCACTCAGAATGAAAATCACAGTTCTTTCAAATAGGTTTGGCGCAATAAAGAACCCTGCTGTATAATACCATCACGGCAACGCACAGGCAAAATTTTTGCACTTTCGCCTATAGCTGGCGACATCTCAATATAAGTGAAATATTCTTGACTGGGATGTTAAACACCATTACTCAACTCAACTATAACTATTACTGCAATATTAATTACAGAGATTGATTCAACACTATGTGTACAATCTTTTCCTTCATTAATGACTTACATTTGAACATCTCAGTAACCGTGTTCTGTTGTGGACTTCTGTCTTTAAGTTAGGATTATCAGCCTGTATCACACTTGTATCTTCTCCTTTAATACCAACTATTCTTATACTGACAGTAAATGGTTCCTCAAATCGAGATCCTGAAATACAAGTTCATCAAACCAATCATCAGATAACTCACTGTTGCTGATATCAATACCAGGATAGCTAGATTTTTTATCATCTTATACTTCAACTCATCTCAGAGGTAAACAACTTTTAATGTCTTTATATATGTAGCATCATTTACATCTGTATCTGATGATTGCAGGGGGTTCATCTTTTCCTTTATTTAATTTTCAGAGATGGGTCTCAATATGGACATTTTGTTTTGCTTTCTACTATTTTTTGTCATTTTCATGTAAAAACAAAAGTCCATCAAGGAATTATCTTAAGTGCTAAAAGCATTTATACTAATTATGATAAGATAAAAATTACTAGCATTGTGTGTGTGTGTGTGTGTGTGTGTGTGTGTGTGTGTGTGTGTGTGTGTGTGTGTGTGTGTGTGAACATAGATCCCTAGGAAAAATCATGACTTACCTCCCTTGCTATCAGTTGTTATATGTGCTATTAACCACATCTGTTGATGAAATGTTGACATTGGTGGTGATTTCAGATTAAAAGGTCCAGTCTATAAAATAAAAATAAAATTATACAATTAACATCAAGAAAGTACAGATACAATAAAACCTTGTTAAAATACCCTTTAATAGCAATGCCATGTCACATATT
Organism: Tegillarca granosa; assembly: GCA_029721355.1. Classification (NCBI taxonomy): domain Eukaryota; kingdom Metazoa; phylum Mollusca; class Bivalvia; order Arcoida; family Arcidae; genus Tegillarca; species Tegillarca granosa. The sequence goes on from CM056596.1 coordinate 51,605,079, forward strand.
ACCGAAGTATTCTGATGTCTCAAAATATGTTTCTTTTCTGTTTTGTTGTCTCTTTCAAACAGCAAAAACTGACTGAACAAATGATAACAGTGAATGGAGAATTCAATACTTTGATAAACACACAAGTCTTGTTGATGACAAGATAGTTTGTAAGTAAAAGTTACTTGATAAGCATGCTGCTTTTATTAACAACTCTGGTAAGTAAACCAAAAATAGGCTGCATTAGTTTATAAATATGTTCCTCACTAATTGTGCTAAACAGCATTGACTTTCCACTACTCTTTAAAAAGGTTACTTTTTACATTCAAGTTTCTAAATTGTTTGTTAATTCTGATGCCAAAATTCTCCCTATCTTTTTTTTAAAAAATGTTTCACACGAAATTCCCTGACACCAAAATATGCCAAATTTTATTTACAAGGCCCCAGTTTCACAATCATTCCTTCACTTAGATTTTCCTTAACTCAAATTTAACCAATTTTAGCAATAAGTTTTGGAAATACATGAATGTACTGATAAACTTTTTTGACAAAACATAATACAAATGTTATAAGCTTGAAGTGATCTTCAAATTGACACCTTAAATTCTTGAAAATTTTAAAAATTAACAAAGTTATTAAGATTTCAAATTTGACATATTTAAGTTAAGGAAAATCTTAGTTAAGGAATGTTTGTGAAACCGGGCCCCGTCTAAAAGAAATTTCTTAATTTACAACATTGATGAGGCCCAGAGCTAACACTGAATTATCAATATAAGAGAAGAGAGGCATGTTTAAATAGTAAAGGTCACATATTTGTGATACAAGGGTTGTGAATTCGAATCCTAGTTTGTCACATGATGTTATTTAATAATGCTTAATTTCACAAGTTCAATGCATTCATTCAGGTGATAAAATAACAGGTACTGCTATAAACTAAACAAAACTAACTCTAAACATGTATTTTATATGATTATTTATTACACAGTTGCATGAATGGACTATTTTTCATGCTACTACCTCACCCTGCTTTTGCCAGGTGAGCTAAACATTCTGGGATTTATAACACATGTACTATTGAATTGCACTCTATAAAAGTTTTTCCTCAGCTATTCCAGATTCTAAAACTGGGATGAGTAATGATTTGATGCACTTTTATGCCTTAGACATAATTGCACAACTTAATGATTATAACATCCATCTTTATTTCACATTCCACATAATAATTAAACTCAATGATCATCTGTAATCATTTTAACAACTTCAAGTGCCAATGTGTAATAAACATGAAATATGATATAAGATTTCTATAATTATATATAATTCTATTGCCTAGCTAGACGATACACTTGTTATATAACCACTTACCTTAAAGTCAACTTTACTATCAGAATAATTCTTAGTTACTGTCTCTATAATAGGAGGACCTAAAATGGACAAAAATATATTTCAAATATCTGAATCAATATTTAACAAAACAAGCAGATCAATCTAGTCTCACCTGGGGCATTTTTGATGGATCGTTGGTACATTGTTAAATATCACCTTTCTACTAGCTGCACACAGTTGATAGGTTACATAGAAAAGTTGAAAAGGTAACATCTTACTGAAGCATTATACTGTCACAAGTACAAGTAACAACAAAACTAAATCAAAAAAGTTGCTTAAGATCACAATCTGTTCCCGTCAAAATTCTTCCCCTAGACCCAAGAGTCATTCTACCACTGAACCAATGGTGAATTATCGAGTATTCAGTTGAAATGGTGTTGTTATGTTCTAGTCACAATTGTTTTGCTAATATCAAGGGGGTCAGATCTATTTTGTTGAGAAAACCTGAGTACTCCCAGGAAATCAATCTTTAAGAAGTGAATTTGTCAATTATTTAACAGTACAACATTATTTGTATTAGCTTTATTTTCACATCAGGATATTCTCAAACATAATTCAATGAATTTGTCTCACTCTGTTCAAGATGAATTTTTTAATGCTAAGACAAAAAAAAAATAATAATAATAATAATAATAAATAAATAAATACAATGTTTGGATTAATATTGTGTTTACAAGTTTATCAAATGTATCTTAAGGCTTCTTTTTCGCCCTAGCATTATATAGGGGTAAAAAATGACCCTCTTTTTTATAAATTTATCCCAAGAATCAAACCATATAATATTGCTTCTGAAAGCTCAAACAGTTGAACTTACCAAAACTAAAATACATATTCTCAATGGTCCAATGAAAGTCTTGTACTGGTAAATTTAGTAATAACTGTACTTTGTTATACTAATATTATATATATTACCTGCAACTCCAATTAATATGCTGATACCAAAACAAATGAAAAATGCCACAAATACCAGAACAAATTGTCTTTTATTGAGGGCATATAGCCGCATCTGAACTGATCTGAAAGTACATAATAAATAAAGAATTACTAATAATAACAAGTCCGAGTACTTCAAAATTTAACTTTATCTTGACACAACGTTGGCATGTTTGTGCATGAGGGCCTTTTGTGTCAAGTTTCATGAAATTCTTCTTAAGCATAACCAATTTAGTTCCCAAAACATTTTTCAAGCTTTCAAGCTCAGTGACCTTGACCTTAAAAAAAAAACCTTGGATCAGTTCATGGTGGTTGTGTGTGTGAAATTTCATGCAATTCACATAAATGAGCAATGACTTTTGACTTTACAAGGTCACTTTGACCTTTGAGATATAAACTTGGCACCGGGTCATGTTGCAAGGTCATGTCACATCCATGCTTGTATGATATTTGAGTCTTTGTTCACATGTCAAATTTAATATTTTGTATGTCATTCTAAAAATAGCTGTAACAAGAAAATTCAATGGAGTGACATTTGGAAACAGCCAATGCACTGACATTGGGCATGTCAGTATATTGAAACTTGTAAGCAATCAATGTATTGACATTAGCTGACTGTGTAACAATCAGTATATTGACACTGGGTAACAGTCAATACATTGACAATGGGTAACAGTCAGAAAATTGACAATGGGTAACAGTCAAAATATTGGGTAGCAATCAGTGTATTGACATTGGCTGACTGGGTAACAGTCAGTATATTGACATTGGGTAACAGTCAGTATATTGACACTGGGTAACAGTCAAAATATTGACTCTGGGTAGCAATCAGTGTAATGACAATAGCTGACTGGGTAACAGTCAGTATAATGACACTGGGTAACAGTCAAAATATTGGCAATGGGTAACAGAATATTGACAATGGGTAACAGTCAGTATACTGAAGCTGGGTAACAGTCAATACATTGACAATGGGTAACAGTCAGTATATTGACACTGGGTAACAGTCAAAATATTGACTCTGGGTAGCAATCAGTGTAATGACAATGGCTGACCGGGTAACAGTCAGTATATTGACAATGGGTAACAGTCAGTATACTGAAGCTGGGTAACATTCAATACATTGACAATGGGTGACAGTCAGTATATTGACACTGGGTAACAGTCAGTAAATTGACAATGGGTGACAGTCAATACATTGACAATGGGTGACAGTCAGTATATTGACACTGGGTAACAGTCAGTAAATTGACACTGGGTGACAGTCAGTAAATTGACACTGGGTAACAGTCAAAATATTGACTCTGGGTAGCAATCAGTGTAATGACAATGGCTGACCGGGTAACAGTCAGTATATTGACACTGCGTAACAGTCAAAATATTGGCAATGGGTAACAGAATATTGACAATGGGTAACAGTCAGTATACTGAAGCTGGGTAACAGTCAATACATTGACAATGTCAATGGGTAACAGTCAGTAAATTGACACTGGGTGACAGTCAAGATACTGACACTTGATCACAATTAGTATATTGATACCATGTATGATGTAATACTCAGTATAGAGACAATGGATTATAGTCAGTTCATGACAATGCTTAACATATAAAAAAAATAGTGAAACTTGGTTGCAATCAGTTCAAAGATACTCTATCTAGTGACAATGGGTTACAGTCAGTAACAAATTATGTCAGTGAATTGACAGTCATTACCACAATTGATTGTATTAACAGCCAGTCAATGGAAACTGGACAAGTTAGTCAAGTAACTGTTTTTTACATTTTTTACACTGGATTAGTTAGTCCAAGTGGATACATATTTGTATTTATGACACTTGACAATTTAGTTTGGTGACACTGATTAACTAGTAACTCACCAAAATTTGTTACAGTCATTCTATGATTCAAAGTGGTATTAAAATAAAATTTGAAAATTGATCTCTCTAAATTTCATGGGGCCTCTGTGGCCAAGTGGTCTACAGCCCGCGCTTACGGATCACAGTGCCTAGGTTCGAATCGTACTAGGGACAGATCCTTGTGTGAGAAAGTTGCTGAAGGTCGGTGGTTTTTCTGGTATCGGGTCGATTCGCCCTTATGCCCGTTCGCCCTGGGTCGATTCGCCCGGGTTGTTTCGCCCCCGGAAGTGAGTCGTTTCACCCTACAAATATACTTCCGCCTGGAGCCGCACGTGTAAACATGTAGGTATTTGTTTTGGCTATTTTAAAGTTTTATTACTAGAAATAACATTCTCATTAACAACGATTTGTTTGTGCACAGTTCTTTGATGTACTGTGAATAACTGCTATTTCTGCTTTGATGTACGGCTGTCCATATACAAGTATCTTGACCCATGAAGACACAAGCTGTGTTGTTTGTTATTGTTTTATGCAACTAATTAAACACTTATGTTGAGAAGTTATGTTATTTTAATGCAAAACAGATAAAAAAAAATTTTTGTAAGCAACTTCAATTAAATATGTCAACATTTTAGATTGTTTTTTTATTAGTTAATTTAAGTAAACAATGGGGCGAATCGACCCAGGGCGAACGGGAATCGGGGCGAATTGACCCACGGGGCGAACGGGAATCAGGGCGAAAAGACCCGGATTCTATAAAAACTCCATTGCCCCACTCCACTCTCTCTAAATTTGATGATCTTATATTTTAAAACGAAATTCAATCAAAGTTTCTTTCAATGTTTTATAAGTGTATTTATATTGTGCTTAACGATCTTAATCCTTCAATTTAGGGCGGGCTTCTAATTCATTCCAATGTCTACAAACTTCTAAACTTGAAACCGGGGCAGCATGCACAAGATTTAATCTGATTTTTTACAGGGTGATCCAGATCCCAATCTTGTCATTCTCAAAATGTTCTTATTCACTGAAAATTTTGATTGTTTGACTCAAATGTTCCGATTTTTTAAATATAACTTACGTTTCTATCTCTCTTGCCATGTTGGCAATAATCAATTATTTTACAAACGAAAACAAATGTCAAACATACAGCTGCCGCAGAAGTGATTATTTTTGCCCTTAGTTCAGTTAGTTTTATAGGTTAAGTTTCTAAGCTGTGAAACACCAACAGGTGTATTCGGGTTAAAAAGAAAAATAGAAAAACGGATTTTATCAAAAACTCTCGTATTTTTTTTTTTTTTTTTTTTTTACACTTATGTAAAAATGTTAAATATTTCAGATAATAATTATTCATGTTCAAGCTGGAAAATTTAATGAAAAACTAAAATTTTATAGAAGAAAAACTTACAGATGATTCAAGTAGGTATTTTGGTAAACTTGGGGAAAAGTAACTTCTCTTCAATCACATCTTGAAGAATAAAAATTTAATAAGAAGTTAAACGCTGACTGCCTTCCGCAAGTTTTAAATAAAAGTTTACCAAATACAAAAAGCCAAACTTTGAAGAAAAACTATCCTATCTTTGATTTCCGAACGCATCTTTTCAGCACCTGCATGTTTCTTGAGCAGAATTAAGTTTCATCACGATAAGCTAGTTTTGACTTTCTTAATTATTTTTGCTTTGAACAACTGTAAATAAGTCTTGTCATAATTTTTGACATTTTTCAGCAAATTAAAAAAATATTGCGTAACAATAATTTACTTGCCTTCAAGATTCTTACATAATTGTGCCAGTTATCATGAGTTTCCACCCCTTGGCTCTTAGAAATTACATTCAGGTGTGTGTGTGTGTGTGTGTGTGTGTGTGTGTGTGTGTGTGTGTGTGTATTTCGAAACTGGGATAGATATGTAGATCTACAACTTTATTTTCTCTGAAACACACCGTCTCACATCCATTTATTTAAATAGGACTTGAATTTGACCCAACTTGCACAGTATCATGACCATCGGATCAGACCTTTTTTATCTTGATAGATATTATTAGTTAATTCAGATAGATAGATAGATAGATAGATAGATATTACTTGAGGACTTACCTTTCACAACGATCATGTTTATAAGACGGGGCTATATAATTGGTAAAGGCACTAAATATGTCAGAAAATTGTGATAAAAATCCGCGTACATTAGTTGTCCAAGATGGAGTAGAGAAAGCAAACGTGTAGTTGTCTGCCATTATATACCATAAATCTCAAAAACTGATTTTTAGAACGTATCACATGATTTTTGGAGACATATCTCTATATTAAATATGATGACTACAGATTTCCACCATTCTTGGAATCACGCGGTCATTGATTTTTGTAGAAGACTCTATGATGATGTCAATCCTCGGGTTTGAGTGTTTTTAAGCAAATCAATAATTATGTATGATAATGCTTTGTTAATATATGCCATTATCGATTTCTGGTTACACCGATACCAATTACGTAGAAGGATCAGACAATGACAACAGCAGGGTATTATTGGCATGGTTTAAATAGTAAACGCGTTAATTAATAAACGTGTTTAATAAACGTATTTACATTTATGTATGTAGAGAACAAAAAAGTTACCGGTATAAATTTTGAAATCCTATACATTCAAAACAAAATTACTGAATTAAAATGAAAACGTGGTAATTAAAACACGTAATTGAATATTGAAAAAACAAAATTGTGATGGTTAAAGAGTAATAATGGCGTTTTTAATAACTCAAACTCATCTTTTAATAGCATTTTCATCTTTTAAATGTGTCGAGTCATATCAAAAAAAAAAAAAAAAAAAAAAAAAAAAAAAAAATGTACTCGGGTTCGTACAAAAACATAGTTTGTCTATATTTTGGAAAACCGGTACAGGTATGTTTTTTCTGAATGGCGATTTTATCAAAAATAACTTTCAAGAGATTGAATTGAAAAAATAAATAGAAAGTATACATGAACGTATTCAGAATTATTTATACACTAATATTTTGATATTTATACGTAACTGTTGACCATTGGTGAATCATTTGGGTCTATAATTGTCATTCACAAAGAAAAGATATGTAACGTGCGCGATAAATAAAACGTTAATATATTTAAGTGACTTATATTTCTATTGGACAGGGTGTATCTATGGTGATTAACGAATTTTGTATTATCAGAAGTCCATTAATTAATTAATGGGCTTCTGGTATTATGTATAATAAATTTGTACACATTTCACTATTATAAACCATTTACTTACTTACTTACATTTGAACCTTCATTTGTACCCCACCGGCAACATTTTTGTAAAGGCTTATTTAATTGTTGCCACTTGGTATCTTATTCTTATTCTTTATTAAGCCATAAGTTACAACTCATAGGCAAAACATAATATTTGTATGAAAAGTATGAACATTAAATAAATAAATTACATACATAAATAATAATAATCTTATTGGAGGATTTACATAAATATTACATTATTATATGTTAAGTATCATATATAACGTACATAATCTGAAAAGTAAATATAATTATAATTATTTGACATGATTTTTTCTTATTAACTCAGCTTCCAAAAAAATATTTAGCTAAATTTCTTAATTGTTTTACATTTTGGATATTAAAAAGTTCAACTAGTTTGAAAACAGATGGGCGAACCCAGTAATCATTGTTTGATATACTGCTTACGAATATTTGTATGATATGGACATATGAAAACAAAGTGATAAACATATTCTATATCTTTTGATTGACAATAAAATGACACCCTGTTGCTTCTTTCTACATTATTAAATCATCATGACAAGTTGACAAATATAATTGTTTGCTTATATCTCAAACAATATAGCATTTGCTTGCTAAAGGTAGGCGGATTTTTCTGGATGCACTATCCCAGATCTGACAAGCCGAACTGACCACCTCGGATAAAATTGAAAATCTTGGCAGAAACGTAAAATACCCGATGATCGCACAATTTCAACAAAAGCCAATGGTCTATTAGTTTCTTGAGTAAATCTTGAATCCACAATGTCTTATGTTGATTTACTTTAAAGACAAAGAATCTGCTTAAACAAATATTTATTAGAAAAAAATGTATATTCGACCAAAATTGTAAATGGAACTAAAGGTTTTATAGGCGTCATCATACTTTTGACGAAAATTGTATACGTAATACGTGGTGTTTCTGCACCTATACTTCAAAATTTACCGTTTTAAATCATGTGTGCTTTCATTAGTAATGGCATATATAGCTGTTTACGGGAAGAGTCTGGATGTTCAAAGGTGTATCCTAGATGTACAAATGTGTATCTTAGATGTCAACTGTATTGACGACAATCATACACAGGCAGTTTTGCATGCTACAATAACCAACTAAATTTTAGATGACTTGATACAATTTATATATCATTTAAATACATATTGCTATATGCCCTCGTTAGATATATTTGTAAAGTTTCACTCAACTTTGTGGAACCAATTATTGGAGTAGGTTTAAGTACATATAATGGTGTTTTACATCCCGGTCAAAAGGAAAACCACCAATTGCTTACAACAAAATATAAACTTTTTTGCTCTATGAACTGCCAGAGTGGCAAACAATACGATAAGAGACGTTGTGCTCCAAAATTTCACGCTCAAGTTAGACTACTTGGCACCTTAGGCCTCTTGAAACTTATCGTCAGTGTATAAGTCATTCCTATCATTCAGACATATATATTAAATAAGTATCATTTGAAATTCTCTGTGTTCGCGTGTACATATAATGTGCATACATATATTTAAAAATATATTTGTATTATAACAATGCACATTTAAAAATTTTAAATGTTCATTATCTAAATCATACATGTATCATATAACCTTATCTTCTTTATTAACTCGTGTTAACTTTGTCAGATGATTAATGACTTAGTAATTAAAAATATCATATGATTTCAATAACAGTTATATACAACTTGAGTTTCAAAACAAATTAATTGTTATTGGGTATTGAATTTACCAGACAATTACAGTTTATATACATGATCGATTGTATAATAAAGAATTGGATCAGATAAGAACATTTAAAACCAGATCCGGTATAGATGTTGATCAAGACTAGAATACTTAAATAATTAATGATTTAATCAACTGAAACAGGTGATATTATCTCTCTGTCTCCTACGTCAGAAATCGTAACCCATTCATGATCTGAAGTGTCTGGATTCATACACACTAAGATTCGTCATAAAATATCATTTTTGCACATAAATCTGAAAAAAGACCTATTAGTAACATAGATTCTATGAAGAAAATTTCAGTGTCTTACCAGCGACATTTACAGCGGACGTTTCAAATGTCGATGGTCTCACATTTTGATACTAAGGAAACCTTGAATGAGAGTTTATAAAAGCCGTTTAAATTATGATGTGAGAAGGAAAAAAAATGAAAACTACAAATTCAGCTAATTTCTTGGACTTCTACATTTTATTGGCATAGTCAAAAAATTAAAAAAAAAAGTTCAACAAAATACTTTCAGTTTCGTTTGAAGGTAAATAATTCCTGTTATGTATTTGTCGACATTTTTTTAACTTTTGTTTCTATGGTCGTTTTGATTGGTTTGCGGTTGTTTGGTTTTCTTCATTATTTTATCCAATCACAACCGGTTTAATATAACCTGTTAGTTAAATCCTGGGAAAGTTTCGCCATTATTATAAAATGTAACTGCAATGAAACGTTTAAAAGCGATTTGTTTTATTTCAAAATTTGAGAATATTCTAATTTTATTAACATGACGGGTGAGTTTATAACAAGAATTAAAATTAGTAAATGGCGCTTTCATTTTTCCTTAAATTAAATTTTAATGAAGTAAAGGTAATTTTTCTAGTCAATTTTTGAACAAAGTTACTTTCATCGTTTTCTTAATCCTTACCGTTCGATACCATTACGTGTAAATATATCTATTTTCTATCGTGATTACCATAGCATTAATAGTTTTTTTTTTTTAAAATTAATGTTCATAATTTCGTTTTCAAACATTTTAAATTAAATTAAGATGAAATTTTTAAGGTAGAAATAAAAATTTTACCTTTTTTTCTGAAGAACAATCTTTTTGTATGTAATTAATTATCTTTTTATGATTTAACATCATTTATATTTCAAGAAACTGCAGAAAGTATGGAAAAGAGCTTGTAATTTCTGTTAATATTTGAAGTTCCATTATATTTCCTAAAAGCCTTATTTTCATAGGATTTTGTAATCGGCTTCAATTTGTTAAAAAATGTAAATTTTTGTTTACTATAATGATTGTCTTACCTTTAAAGACAACAGCATTTTATTTTAATTTTCAGAAATATTTAGATTTACATGGAAGGACTTCAAAACAGACTGTGCATTTTTTTCAGACGCGTACAGAAAAGACGAACCCTATGTTAATTTTAACGATCCGGGTTCTAGTGAAGCATGGGTTTTCTTTTCGACTCCAGAACGCTTCCGAGTCAAAGCAATACGTCTCCATCTTTACCATCGTCGAACCGGACCAAACACGATGATTAACATCTCAGTGAACGGAGATAAACTCAAAACACGTTATGACGAAATGTCCATAGGTAATTTCGAGCTCGATATTTTTAATGTTCCACTGGAGTTTTGTGATTGTGATGAAAATAAAGTGTCCATTCTTTTACACGAGGATTCATTGTATCCGTATCATTTGTCGGATATCAAAGTTGAAGTGGATTACTCCAGTTACAACGACGTATTTCAGTTCATGTAAAAAAAATCTAGGTACGTATTAAGACTTTTTTATTTAAGCATTAAACTTTGTTTGTTATCGATCTATGATGGTTCAGATCAAATGGCTCTCGCGCTAATTTGAATAAACCGCGAAGCGGTTTATGACAAATTAGCGCGAGAGCCATTTGATCTAAACCATCATAGATCGATTTGATTTTCGTGGAAATTTCTTGTGAATACCGAACATGTTTCAACTGCATCAAATTGGGTTAGCTCTGCCCACCCGTACTCAGTTACCAATGTATTCATACTTTCCCGTGATACAAAACCATTACGTCATATTAATACGAAAGGTCGCACGTGAAGCTTTCCGTCTATGCTGTGATAGATCGAATCATTCGTCAAAAAGTTTATAACAGAGAATTTGATTTGAATTTTAAATATTTACCGTGATTTAAAACTATTAAGAGAAAAGTCTGAAATGTTAGACGGACCAGAAACAAAGTTTTTAGTGTAAACCAAATAGCTAACTATCTCCGGTTTGATTGGGGATGTTCATCTAGTCAGTCACTTTGAAAGCATTACACCTCGTTTGATTGGTCGGTGGCAATGGCATCTCTATAAAAACACAACACATTCAATAACAAGCTTACAAACATTTTCTTATTACATACAAGTATAAGTGTAACCCAAAGATCAAAACCAAATAAATATAAATACTAAATTAAAAAAAGATCTTGGCAACAATGAACAATGTCCATTTTCACAATACACAAACATGCAATGGATATACCTATAAGGGGGACTTACGTCCCATTACAAACCTACGTTTTGCACGCATGCATATCAAAGCATTTAAGATGGGGATGGGTTGTATACATGCAGTAGTATTTGTCTGTTATTAACAATGTTATTACTATTACATTTTATACAACGTGTCTATTCAAAATAGTTGAAGTAAAACAATAGGAATGAAATATACTAGTTAGACAATGTTGAGAGTGGTAACCTATTACAAAAACACGCGGCCACAGACAATTGTATATAAGAAAGTATCTAAATTTGAAAGTTCGTGGCAGTAGATTAATCGACAACAATTTTATACAGCATAGACGACTGTAATTTTACGAAAGACAGGAAAGAAAATTATTATCGACATTGCTCACTCATTATTTGAACTCGTTACTTCCCAATTATCTTGGAAAGAAAAAAACAAAAAAGGTAGTTATTGAAATTAGTTGTTTGGATAAAACTCTCGACTTTGGACAATCATTGGGTATATTGGTTGTTATTTAAATTAGTTGTTTGAATAAAACTCTCAAACTTTGGACAATCATTGGGTATATTTATAGTTATTGAAATTAGTTGTTTGAATAAAACTCTCGACTTTGGACAATCATTGGGTATATTGGTAGTTATTTAAATTAGTTGTTTGAATAAAACTCTCAAACTTTGGACAATCATTGTGTATATTTATAGTTATCGAAATTAGTTGTTTGAATAAAACTCTCGACTTTGGACAATCATTGTGTATATTGACAAAATGGTATTCAGCAGTTTGGTTAAGGTAAAATGTACTTTTAATGTAGAAAAAAGTTAAAAACGAAGCGTATACTTATTTGGCAAAAGCTTTAGAAACAAAGATCACAACATTTTACAAGCACAGGAGAGAAACAGTCAATATAAGACAAGACAATAGACGGCAAACAAAACAGTTAACAGTCTGTTAAATACAACAGCAGCAGCAGGAACAAGAAATTAAAACAACTGCACTGTCTTGGTCAAGCTGTTGAATATATTGTTACTCTAGTATTTGCCACTTTACAAAATTGTATACCCTGCCAATTATATAACAATACTAGAACAAAAGAACACAGTTTGCCGGGGCAATGTAAGGGTGAATGGTTAATTTATCAACCATTTAATCATTAACAAAGACCACGTTCTCAAACAAGTTAGAGAACCGGATTAATACAGAAAATTAAAACATAAATTGCAGGTAAAAAACGGACAAAAAAGATCTCTAAAAATCGCCTTTTTCAATTTGAATGCATTCAAATGCATTCATTTTGAACAACATAACATATACCTGCGTAAAACTAGTACTGATAAGCTTAGTCAGTTTTACACGATTGTGTATTTGTTAATCAGTTATGTCAATTAAAAATTTAAATAAGATAATATACTTGTATATTGTCAACAAAGTGAGGAATTAAAAATAAAGTGATAAAGTGATAACGATTATTTAGTATTTATATATATTTATTTAGTTATTAACTTTATAAATATTTTTATAGTTTGGACGTTGGTTGGTCCCAGGAATTAAAAAATAAACTAAAAGAAGCAATCACCAATTTATTTTTTGATTCACTATATTTTTCTAACCCATGCTAGTTGACAAAATACAAAATGAAGGAAACCTTAAATTTGATTCTAATTGCTAGATGATAAATAAAATGATATGTGTACCTTATTCTATATATGCGGGCATCCCTAGATTAATCCAATTATCACACCAATAAAACCAAAAAAATTATTTAAGCTACATTAAGCATCATTTGATTAAAACAACAAAAATCCCATAATACTATTTCGACCCTAGTACACAGTTCAAATTAAAGTCATCAATTTTTTGATATACATGTAGCTTCAAATGTTGCCTTTCGTGGGTGTCATAATTAAAATGGAAGTCCAAATATAAAGCAGGAAAATCGGTCGTATCTTCTGTTTCAAGCTTACTAGGATAGATGGCATTCACACAATCTCCAACTTTGGGATTATTAAGGGATAGAACATCTATATATTTGTATGTGTAGTTGAATTATTTAGCGACAGTCTTCTCTCCAGATTTGACAAGGTTCTGTAAAAAAATCAAAAAAAATCAGTCAGCAAGCAAATGTGTACAATTTGTGTACAATTATTAATAATTTATCATCGAAGTAACTTAAATGATTTTAAACTGTAGTAGGAAGAGAATGTGATGGTCTTTGTTCAAAAGTGTAGAATATAGCAAAACGCTTCCAGGTGAAAAAAATTTGCTCAACATTTTTGTACGCTCAAAATATAAAACACGGTGCCGAATTCTGCTACTACTACTACTACTACTACTACTACTATTACTACTACTGCTGCTGCTACTACTACTACTGCTGCTACTACTACTACTACTAAACGTTAATCAAAAACTATTATGTCTATAAATTTTAAGAAATAATTGTTATACACACGTTGGAAATATTCAAAGGTATTAGGTATATATCAGTCATAAATCATTGTTAATGTAACGCCTTACCGTAAACTATATCGTTAAATTTTAATAATATACTTGTATAAACAATACTATAACAATTCCATAAAGTCTTCCTATACCATTATTAGTACAGGTATATCTTAATTAGCTCTGTGAAATGTCTTACAAATATATTTGATGATAAAACAGACTAAAATGACTACGGGTAAGTAAGAAAATTTAGACATTATTTCGGGAAAATTGGCGTGGAAAAAAATTCGAAAACTCAACTTGAAATATCAAAATCTTTAACCAGGTTATCGGCTATGGAAATGATTAATATCTAAGTAAATACCTGAAACATTTCACAACTGAAAAATATTAGATTGAACGAGTGGTTGTTGATGTACTGAAATGTTGGATAGTTTTCTTCATATCACTTAACTCTTAATTGGTTGATACATATACCATACATTCAGTGTATAAAATATTGATATAATGGTGTATAAGTATAATGATACCACTAGTTGTTGGTTAGGACCATACATCCAGAGCAGTGAGGCAAGTTTGTATTCTGTAGAAGTATGTGCTTTACGTGTGTATTCTAATTTCGTCCGTTTCAGACTTGTTCTTGATCAGCTTTGGTTATAAAAATCAGTCCACAGATCATGTTTTTGAGTTTAAAATTTCACGTCTTTTTTTATGTAGGCTGAATATACACTATTATTCATCATATGCATTTGATTCACATAAAACTGCTTTATTGTATACTTGCAGATATTTTCCGATACGATTTGCGGCATTTTAGAAGCGATTGTACGAAGGTTACCGATGAGTTACGAAAGGAAAATCCGTACTTATATCTTTGTGACCCGGGGTCAAGTGAAGTTTGGTTTTATTTTGTCACACCAGAACGTTTCAAAGTTAAAGACGTCAAATTAACGATAACACATCGACGTACCCAAAACAACGGCACCATCGACATACTTGTCAACGACGATATTCTAAAACGAAATTACGACAACTTATCCAAATATGAATTTTCTACACAAGAATTTTCCATTCCAAAACAGTATTGGGAATGTGATGAGAATAAAGTCACCGTGTTGCTTTCTAAAACATCTAAAGGACCGTATTTAATTTCTGATGCTCAGATAGAGGTGGATTATATTGACGATAAGGAACTGGTTTTCAGGTTGCTTTAAACAAAAATTCAATAAAAACAGTTTTAAGTGACCACACGCTGTTGGTCTCATTAATTTCTCTCTTGCTTGTAATTTTATAAACACTCAAAGAATAAATAAGCTTTAAATTATTTTAAAAGGAATGCGTTTTTAAATATATAACAAATACCTGCTTAATTTTAATGTGCCAGATGTGCACATTTCGGAAAATCATTCCTCATCTGTGACACTAGGGGCCGTAAAGTTTGAAAGTTTAACTAACCAAAAATATAAGATTGATGACCAAAAGGCTTCTTTAGCTATGCAATTACACTGTAAACGTTTTCATGAGCCGAATGTAACCACATATTGTCATAACGAAAGCCGCTGTGATGGTAGAGTTAACCTGGACCTCTTCGAAATATGGAGTTTTCTCTCCTTTCTTTTTATACATTTACAACACCTATTGTTAAACGTTGTTACTTCGCATACAGTTAAATAGAAATTGTGAAGAAATTAATAAAATGATACCAAGTTCTTACCTAAGCCATAGTTTTATCATTTACTACTTTTGAATGCATTATCTCATAAAAATCTAAAGTACATGACAGTTGCACGTAGAATATCTTTCAGTTGAGTCAATTTTTCACTGTATGAAACGACTACAGATTCATATTTATTTGTTTTATATTGTATGTACGTATAGGTGAGGAAGTTGGGGTTCTAACTGTAATGTAAGCTGCATGATTAAGGCTCTGGTAGCTAGAGTAGCTCCAGTTTCGTCTAAGTCGCGAGCTTTATAAGCAATGGTTTTAATTTATCGAGAATTTCTGTATAATTTGTTGTGGCATGCTCTTTGCACATTCATAACCAAGCATTGTATTCTAAAAGTACTATTTATGTCACATATAAGTGTATGCTTACGGAATAAATTAAAATGAGAATAAACAATTAGTACATTTACTAATTAATACATTAATACATGTACATGTATTGTTTAACTGCAACTTTTATATATTTCACGCAATTTTCAAATTCACTATAAAATTTGTTTCTTTCTAATTCTCAAGTTAAAATACATGTATGTGTATTTCAAATACAAATGTCTAGACAAAAAAGTGTTCTTAGTTCTGGGACAGATAAGAAACGATTTTTCATATTTTTGTGAATGTACACAAGTTATACATGGTATATATTGCCTTTTTTAAATATTAGGTGACAATTTCAATATTTAAATAAAACAGGATTTTTTTGTATCGTGATAATATGACGGGCCTAACTATTTTGATATCAATTTATATTTTACTTGTATTAAAATACTTCTTTTATCTCTGTAGGTTGAGGAAAAAAAAACAAACAATACCAGTATTTCTCTGTAATTTACTTAATAGTCACTAGAATATAAAAAAGCCAACTTAATTTTGTATCCCCCTTTAAAAAATAAATGAATAAAAAATAAAAAATACTAGTAACTAAATAAAGAATAAAAATAATAAATAAAATAAGTAAAAACGGTAGCTCATAGTGAAATGAGAAACAATTGAAAAAAATATTGAAATGAAATATAAGAAATGTAATCATAACTTCTTGTATTAACATACAATGTATCTATATTGTGTTTTTGTCGTTTTTTCACAGTGTATAACGGTTTTTAACTTCCTGAATGCTATAGAAACTATAGCACATTTTGTAGGCTATATCACAAATAATTTTATAAGAGTACATGTGTACTAATAATTTCTTTACATCCCCATGGGATAACCTGCTCTATCTCCACTCTATTATACCAAAGCAAAATCTAGCCAATCAGAGAAAGGTTCAAGTGACTAATTCTGTTTACTAACGTGTTACAAATATTTATGCTTGCCTTGGTATTTTGTATCATAAATAGGAAATACAGGAAACTCTACAGAAGACACAAAATGAGTAGAACAGGTATGATAAATAATGTTCTTATACACCTGTCCTGTAAACACAGAAACTATAAATTTGTGTGTAAAATCAGCCTGTGTTACGACACACAGAGATGCAACAGTCTGCATTACTGTGTTACGACACACAGAGATACAACAGTGCATTACTAAGATGCATTATGTGTGCCTTTTTATTACCTAAAATAACGTATAATTCTTAATAAAAAGTAAATTTCATTTTTATCTTTAAAGTTTTTAGATATTTTATATTTTAAGAATGACTATTATTATTTGTTTTTCTCGTAGTTTTTATCATAGGTGTGTCCATTTTTAAGCATGAGGAAATTTGCATGACTTGTCGAATAAAGGCACCTTAAGGGAAAACTTTCGTTTTTGTTTTGGTGAGATTATGCATCAATTTCAAATTGCCAAAAAATCATGATTGCGCGGTCACTTTGATATGAAGCTATATATTTCTAAAGTGTTTTTGATTGCAGAGATGCTATGAACGTTTTGTCAAGATTAATTAAAGTACAGTTAAACTTGTTTTTGAAGACTCTAAAATAAATGAACGAATAAATAAATAAATAAATAAATAAATAAATACATGTAAATAAATTTACATAAATAAAAAAAAAATTCTTTGCATGTTTGTGGCATCTGTGAAATAGGTATCACAAAAGGGCTTAAACCATACCTCTGGACACATTCTGTTATTTTACAGGGTTACTAGTAACAGTTTACGTTTTAATCACTGTTTTGTTTCAATCTTGCACAATGACTAAAGATGATATGCAGCTAACCATTGTATTATTTGTTAAATGATTATCCCTGAACTTCTCCAATATGATTGTACACGTTTTTATCATGATGATTTATTGATTGCTGTTTCAGATACTATACTAGTTGATTTTAGTAAGACATATGATACTGTTATATGCAGTAATGTTGAAACCGTCGATCAATATAGAAAAGAAAGGCCTTACAAACTGTTCCGGAAACCAGGACAAAGTAGAATAAACTGCCATTTCCAGATTTATGAGTTTGCAAAAATCAAAGAAGTTCAACTTGAGGTGAACCATTGCCGGACAAACCTTGACGCTGTTATTAATATCCTTGTAAATGACAATAAGTTAAAGGAAAAATATGGAGAAGCACCGAGGGACAATTTTGGAGTACAGAAGTTTGATGTTCCGTTAGAGATGTGTCAACCAGGACTAAATATTGTCTCGTTCCATCTAGACAGTGACAGCCCTGGTGCTTACTGGTTGTCTGATATGACTCTTCAGATGATATATCATTAAATTATCTCAGCTTAGGTAGTTTTATCTTTATAGTTTTGTAAATTTTCACATAAATAATGCTATAATGCTTTATTTGTAAGTCGCAAAATTTAGTGCAATATATTTATATTATTTTATATCAAAATATGTATAAATTACTTCTGTAAAAAATTTTGTTTGTTATTTTTTTCTGATAAAACAATTTGAAATTGCACACACACACACACACACACACACACACACACACACACACACACACGTTTCATTTTGAATATTTTTAAAAGTACTAGTCGTTTCCAGAAAGTGAAATTTGAATCGACATTGACCACAATTAATGACTTGTAACGGAAGATGAATAATCTCGTTTGTATTAGGCCAAGCTGACAGCATTTTCAATCGAGACTAGTTGGTTGGTTGTAATATTGTTTAACTTCACATCAGCAATTGTTCAGCTATTTATGAGGAGATCATCGTTATTGATCTTTAAGGATTACTCTAAGAAGTTAACGTGTGAAATGTTCGAATGTGTATTATGGTCTGTCTTTAAGTAGCACACACACTGGGCGACTTTTTGTTTAGGTGCTAGCTCACTGACTCAGTATGCCTTATACAAGCCGACTTGTTCCGGGTCACACTATCCCGACAACAGGTCAAACAGTCGATAAGTATGTCCTCTTAATACCGAGCGCCAGGCGAGAGAGGGAGCAGTATCTTAAATTTTAGAGCCTTATGTATGACATGCCTAAGGTTTGAACCCATGACCGTCCACTCTCGATGCGAACGCTTTATGCTGAGACACCGAGGCAGTATAAGCAAGACTTGTGATCTTCAGGCCAGTATCTTATCTTACTCTACACATACATTAGTATTAACTCGTGACTAAGCTCAATGAAATCATCCGAACAGATGCTACACTGGTTATTCTAATATTCAATCTATTTCCAGCTGTAGTCTTAATAACTTACAACATTATTAACAATGAAAATAAATCACTCTCTTCAGTCACTCATCAGGATAAGATTAAGATTTAAATTAACGTATCTGAAAATCTGTGACTTATACAAAACCTAAGTAATAAGTTATCATATATCTATATATAACACCTCCTACAGTTTTCATTACGACAAACGGGATTTTAAATCAATACTGATTGCAGATATGTACACAAAATTATCTTATTATGTTGACACGCGCAGTTTCCCAAAATGATTCGACTGGATAACGTGGTCAGAATTTACCTACGACGTTGTTATCCTACTACTCTAACCCGAAATTTCTCTAAATTTGAGAAAAAAGAAGTTTTACACAAGTTGTGTTATAACTACAGAGGTAGGTGAAGGTGACTTTTTAAAAAAATACATTTACAATAGAACACTTATAAAATGATGTAATCAATACGACCCTATAAAAGGGCTATATTAACTTGTGCATTAGTTTAAAATAAACCACTATATATTAAACAAATAGCAAATTATATAGGTGTAATTTATGTGAAAGTCAACTTTGTATATTTTGTTTTAAAACTAAGGGGTCTACTCAGCATCTGTTTTTACGACTGTTTTTATATTAAAAATATATGTATATGGTATGGTTTTTTAGACATGTTAAATAACAAATATCAGAAAGTAATTGATAAAAACATTGATATTTTCCTATTTGGCTTGAATAACGAACCCTTAAGTATTGTTAACTTGTGTTTTTTAATTACCAAAAATATATCTACTCTTGTAAATACAAAAAAATCATTCCATCTATCTCAGGAGAAATTGAGTCAATCAAATATTACAAAAATTTGGAAATATATTCACTCTATTTAGTACCTACGACAAAACAGGAAAAAACAAAATAAAAAATGGGAAAGTATCAAACTTATTTTTGATTGAAAGTAAATGATATTATATTACATTATACAGTGGTGCTTTAAAAAATATATGCTGTATTTGTTGAAAAGATCTGAATAAAAATTTTGAAAGAAAAAAAAAACTTGTGCATTAGTGTTTCTCATAATCTGTTTATAATAATTGACAATATTGACTCTTTCACTTTTTACGTGCTCACGCAATAACGTTCACGTGATAACTTTAGCTGCGGACGCGATAATTTCGGAAAGACACGAGAAAACATTTGCGTGAGCACGTTATATTTTTTTACGTGAGTACGCTACGGTCCTGCATGCTTGCTATAAAATGTACTTGAGTGGATTGAAGAATTCGCAGTGACTAATGGATTTTTTAAAAAAGATATGCACGACATTAAAATGGATCTAATTTGTAAAGAAAACTATATTGTAATGTTTTAGGTAATTTCTCAAAAGTTTATCAGAACTTTAACCTTACTCAGAGAAGATCGTTTGCCATGTCTTATCATCTTGACTCGAAAACGGTAATATACTAGTACATCATTTATATTTTAATTTTTAAAACAAACAAACAGAACAAACAAACAAATAAAATAAAATAAATAGATAAGAGTTTTGCTACTTCAATAATAAAATTTGTATTTCAATTTTTAAAACAAACAAACAGAACAAACAAACAAATAAAATTAAATAAATAAATAAGAGTTTTGCTACTTCAATAATAAAATTTGTATTTCAATTTTTAAAACAAACAAACAGAACAAACAAACAAATGAAATAAAATAAAATAAATAGATAAGAGTTTTGCTACTTCAATAATAAAATTTGTATTTCAATTTTTAAAACAAACAAACAGAACAAACAAACAAATGAAATAAAATAAATAAATAAGAGTTTTGCTACTTCAATAATAAAATTTGTATTTCAATTTTTAAAATAAACAAACAGAACAAACAAACAAATGAAATAAAATAAATAAATAAGAGTTTTGCTACTTCAATAACCTCCGACCTTGACAGTCAGTGAATTAAAATCTCAAAATTTTGGACGGAATCTGAGGTTAAGATTAACCTTTTTGGGACAGAATCTGAATTTAAAACTCACTATTTTGACAGAAACTGACTTTAAAACTAACGAATTCTGGCGGGCACTGTGTATAAAATCCTTTCGATGGACACTTTTTTTTGAATTCCTACTTTCAAAAGGTACTGAGTTAAAAAAGGTCACTAAAAACCCCGACTTTGGAAGATCACCTCATTATAGAAGGACACTTAGGATATATGAGGATAAAATCCCCGTTTTTTTTTTTGTATTGATCCTGACTTTTGATTGACACTAATTATAAACACTAGAATGTACATATTCCAAAGAATAAACAACTAAATAAAACTAATACTAGTAATGCCAATACCAAATATAGATGATGAGGTGTATTTACCCTAGGGTTGGGTAATATACCACAACGCTGACAAACGATACAAAATATATAAATTATACACTTTACATGACAACGTACATAAAACAACAACAACAACGATAATAATAATAATAATAATAATAATAATAATAATAATAATAATAATAATAATAATAATAATAATAATAAAAGTAATGATGATGATGATGATGATGATGATATTGATGATGATAAATAAATGAAAAAAAATAAATAACTGATTTAAAGTTTGAAAGAAATTTCAATTTGAATATTGAAAATATTTCTAATGTTTCAACCATGATCTTGTAGGTAAGCGATAACGTAAGGAATATTTCCATCATCGATGGAGATAAACTCGAGTTGACGTGGAGTGATGGCAGTACTTCAAGGTAAGCATTGAATATTGAGGAACGACGGCAATGCTTAAAGTGCAGAATAAATTAATTTGAATGACGCCAGTAATTGGTTTGGAATAACGTCATAGGTCAAGGTGAGAAGTATGTTTTCTGGATTGACGGCAGTTCTTTATTGCCAAAAGAAATTTGGAACGAGGCAGTACTTTAAGGTACAAAGTATATGGTGTGGAACAACGCAGTGCTTCAAAATAATAATCAGAAAAGTACTTTTAGAAAAAATGGTAAACAGATTTGAACAACGACGGTGCTTCAAGTTTAGCATTGCAAAACGCCGGTAGGGCTTCAAGGTATGCATCGCAAAACACCGGCAGTGCTTCAAGGTATACATTGCAAAACGCCAGCAGTACTCCAAGGTAGGCCTTGCAAAACGCCGGCAGTGATTCAAGGTAAGCATTTCAAAACGCATGCAGTGATTCAAGGTAGGCATTGCAAAACGCTGGTAGTGCTTTAAGGTAGGCATTGCAAAACGCCGATAGTGCTTCAAGGTAGGCATTGCAAAACGCCGGCAGTTCTTTAAGGCAAGTTAAGCTTGTGGAATACCGACTGTTAGCATTATAGAACGCCGGCGGTGCTTTAAGGTAGGCATTGTGTACCGACGGCAATGCTTCATAGTAAGCATTGTGGAACTACTACAATGCTTTAAGGTAAGCACTGTGGAATAAACATATATATTAAGCATTTCTCCAGATACACAGATGGCGTCAGTAAAGTAGAAATATTTATACGTTGTAATTGTTATCCTTGCAAAATTAAATTTTATTGAAGTACTTATTGGTTTACATTATTCTATTAAAGTGTGTGTGTGTGTGAGTGTGTGTGTGTGTGTGTGTGTGTGTGTGTGTGTGTGTGTGTGTGTTAGGAGGGGGTTGTGTAAGGTTCACAATGTCGATTTCCATTCTTGAAGATTTTGTGTGCTGGAGTATATTGCTTCGTTTGTCGTAGGCCAGCGGTTTACTCCGGGCAATGCGGTTCATCGGTCTTCTAAAGCTTACAGTATAAATATGAGTGAAGTGATTTCAACACAGATGTTTTACACCATATTTACCAACTTTTCAAGTTTAATTTTGTAAAACGTCTGAACAGTTTACATATTAAGAACTCAAAATGTTTTAACCATGCTTTATGCACTAGTGTTATGTGAGTACGTAAACGGTGTAATGTAATTATCTTCATTTTTTTCTATGTATTTAACATTAACAGATACCATGGTATATGGCTGAGGTTCTCCTGTCCTTGTAAGGATTGCAGAGATCACAACAGTAATGCTTGTAAACTAGAAATAGCAAAAATGCCGTTAACAATCAGTATCAAGTCTGCCAACATCACAGGTATAATATTAAATCAAGCTCGATGAAAGTTATAGGAAAAATAAAAACAGTTACTTATAAAAACATATAATATATAAAAAAATATGATAAATACATCAAAATAGCCTTAAACGGTAAACCAGTTCAAAAAGTCGGTCCAATGAAGATAAATGTATTCTACTTTTAACTTACTGAGTTTAGGTAGGTTACAGATTAATCTCAACAGCAAATATTTTGCTTTTTTTTTGTCATAAATTGACATTTTTGTTTTTGGTAAATATATATATATATATATATATATATATATATATATATATATATATATATATATATATATATATATAATAATAATAATAATAATAATAATAATAATGATAATGATAATAATTTTCGATATCTGCTTTTCCGGTTTTAAAGTCATCTCGTATCAAATCAAGCGTGTTCTAATTTAGAGAAAGGTTTAATAAGAATAAAGTACAATGAGGACGGACATTCTTCTGAGTTTAGAACAGATTGGTTAAAGGAAAACTCGTACTCGAAACAATCATTAGAATCCCGGAGATTGGACATCAGACCAACGTTTTCATTTGATGTGAGTAAAAGGATTGATACATTTTGAGTCAATTTTTATTTTTAAGTCGATATTTGTATTCTAGAAGCCTTCTTTGTTATCTTATTTCTTTAGAATTTGTAACTGAACATGTTGAGTACCGTTTGCAAAGGCAACGGGAATAAATAAAACAAAACCAACTGACAGGAAACAACAAACTTATAGTCAAAAGTTTCGCTTTTGTAAGCCATTAAAACTGGTTGAAAAAGGGTTTCAGCTAATTTTTTAGCTAAAAGGCAGACAAAAATTATTGCATTTTTTTTTTTTTGGGGGGGGGGGGGCTTATTTGTATGATTTGTT
The DNA here is from genome assembly GCA_029721355.1 of Tegillarca granosa. Taxonomy (NCBI): domain Eukaryota; kingdom Metazoa; phylum Mollusca; class Bivalvia; order Arcoida; family Arcidae; genus Tegillarca; species Tegillarca granosa. The sequence continues at coordinate 51,629,473 of CM056596.1, forward strand.
ATCAATTCTAGGTTGGTTGGTTATTGGCATCTACTGTTCAAGACAAGGCTAACATTATAAATATTATATATATCAAGACCACTGACTTAAACATTATAATAGACACTGGCTATAATTGTTAATTGTAAAAATACATAAAAAATACACATCTACTATTTGTAGTATGAAATAGCTAGACGCTGTAGTTCTAGTTATAGCAAGGCGGATAAATGGGTCTCATTGAAGACTTTGATATGATTTAATTTATTACACTAATATCTCCATATCTTATTTCTGTCTGGATACAGGTAGTGATCGTTTTGTTGTGTAGATAAATACCGAGAAAAAACCTCGTTATCATATCCCATAAAAACTTTGACACCAAAGTTATAGCCAAAGCATTGCATTTCGAAGTAAAAGTCTATTTTTATCATGTTTTTTCCCCAATTGATTATTTATTTATTTATTTGTCTTTTTTCTAAACGAATGTTGTCAATGAATCAATGTTTCACTGTATTTTTATATAGCCCGGCTGTAAACTTTTATTCTGTAGGGTTCGATTTCTGAATTACAGTATGCTGATGTGTGTGGCAATGATGAAGGTATCTACAGGCGAGTAATGAAATCAGACATTACAATAATATCAGATAGATTTTAAAATTGCTTTGAACATTGCAATGGTGTCACATGAACTCATTATTTCTTTCATACATCACAGCCATGTCGATTTCAGATTAAATTTTTCTTGCAAAGAACCATACTTTCCAGATACAAATTTGTTGCATTTTTTCATGTTGATTTTTTCAAAGAACTAGTTGAAACGGTTAAATTATGATTTATTTCCAAAGTCAATTCAGCATTGTAGGAAAATTGAAGGTTGATAATGAAAAATGACCCGTAAAAATATCCGACAGCTGATGAGATCCAAAATATACACTGCAAATCAATAAATAAATTAAAAAAATGACCCCGGCTTTATTGGCAGTGTCCATCTAGTCGGTCATTGTGAAAATTTAACAATCACCAGTATTATTGGAAGTGCCTATCTAGTTGGTCGATTACTAGTAAGTCTTTAATGCAGTGTTTTTTTTCTGATGTAAACTATCGAATTTCCTAAAATACATAATTTTGAGCTAAAAAATAAAAAAATTATTTGATTTTTGTTAATCAAAATTAATGTTGCAATCCTATATTCCTTTTAGATGGCTGAAATTAATCAATGAACGAGGAATATGTTTGGTGAAAAACACACCTACCGATGACGAAAGCTTTTGTTATGAGGTAAGGTTAAGTACAAGGCGAGGGCTATGTTAGGTAATATAAACACACCAAAAAAAACACACATTCGATGACGTAACGATGACGTAAGGTTATAGACATGTTGAGACCTATGTTTAGTAAACTTAAAACCAGCGTATTACCTAATTTTCCATAACAAAACGTCATTTACAATATTAGAGTTTAATTAATTCCATAATTTCTAAGAACATTATTTGGAAAAGTAATTAATGGGTTTTATGCGAATATGAACCTAAGCAGGTGTTGTGTTTTACTGGTTATGAGTAAAGCAACATACTAGTCAATTATAATTTAACTGATATAAACCTAGAAATAAACAACAACAACAACAACAACAATAATGAATATTGAAAACAAAATAAATATAAAAATTAAAAAACCCTTCTCTCGTCAATTTTCAAAAAGATCGTCATAGCAATGCCTATATTAATCCATACAAACAGTTAACCTTGACCTTTGAACGTTTGACCGTGAACCACATATCAAAAATGATCCTCATATCAATACCTACAATATTCTAATATACATGTACATGCCTATTCAAAATATGACAGTGAAGTAGTCATTAATATTTGGATATATCGTTTTTTCAGTTTATGCAGTTCCATAGGACCAGTCATGAACACTTCATATGGACCGGTTGGTATATCTCTCTCTTATTTTACATTCCATCAGACGATAGCAAACGTTTTACACACACAACACACCACACACACACACACAAACCCACACACACAACACCTCTCTCTCTATCTCTCTCCTCTATTCTCTCTCTCTCTCTCTCTCTCTCTCTCTCTCTCTCTTCTCATGTATTTTAATTAATGAAAAGATTGATTGATTAAATGGGGTTTTATGTCCAAGTCAAGAATATATCACTTATATCGAGACATCACTAGCTATAGGTGAAGTGGCAGAAAAATTGATAAATAACATATTGATTCTCAAAAAGATTAATGAACTCACAAAGTTTGTTTTTCTGCAGATACTAGAAGCGGTTCAGGAAGAAACGCCATATAACTTGGCTAATACAAATCAGTCTATGGAATACCATATGGACCTGCCACAATACGAATCTGCCCCGGGGATACAGTCCTTACACTGTATTAGGTAACTGTGTAAAAATAATATATAATTAAATAAGTTTATTAATAAGTAAACAACACAAATCGATTTATACTGAAAAAATAGTAATATATAATACTATTAAATTTGAAACTTTGTGTCGGGTTTAGTTCGGGCTTTTCAAATAGCCATACAAAATAAAAATGTGGTTTGGAATTGGGGCTTGGTTTGGACTTAACTAACGATTATAGGAAGTGACAACTTGTTTTGATATTTAAAATAACTATACAAAGTAAAAACTTGGTTTGGTACAGGATTGGTTTGGACATTGTAATAATCTTACTTTGTGTGGTTTGTATGTGTGTGTTTTACGTCAAAGCTTAATCTTGCCCAGGAAAATTGGCATGATAGGACTTGCTTTGGACTTTACAAGTAACCATGCAAAATCAGACGGAGAAGAAATTTAGTTTGGTACGGGCTTTACTTGACAGCTAAAGCTAATCATACTTTGTGGACAAAAATTTGTTATGGTCTGTGTTTTGGGTTTCCAACAAATCATACAAACTTGAGACTCGTTTTGATGTAGGCCATGTTAGGACTTAAACAATTGTTATATGAAGTAAAAGAATAGAGTTACAACGATTTAGTTATTCAAATGCAAAATGTTCATTGAAATTATTCATTCAAAGTTGAATATTCAATTTTTCTCATTTGTATACATGGTCATTTTAAAATTAAGCAGTCTTGTTGGGTTTTTTTAATGCAGTGACACCCTTTCCGCCACATTTTGGAATCGGAAAATACCGAGTTTTGAGATAGAAATTGTTCTGTCCCTACACACAGCCATCAGACATATAAAGTGTGTCAGGGTCAGAGGAAATTCAGACTAATATTTTTCTTTTATTAATTAATGTATTGAAAACCCATTAAAGTATTCTATTTTTGTATATGTACCTGATTGAAACCATGGTATTTTGATTTTAGATTTGACGATGACGTCACAGGAGGAGAGACAATCTTCATTGACATGCTTCATGTGGCAGAAGAATCCGTCAAGATTATCCTGGGGAATTCCTAACTTTAACGGAAGTTCCTAGTTCATTTATACGAATTCATTACGATAGGT